>CAUYRT010017923.1:0-27141 GCA_963574885.1 Lepilemur ruficaudatus
GGATAGAGCTGGAACCCATTCTACTAAGTGAAGTATCCCAGGAATGGAAAAATAAGCACCACATGTACTCACCAGCAAATTGGTTTCACTGATCAACACCTAAGTGCACATGTAGGAATAACATTTATCGGGCGTCGGGCAGATGGGAGGGGGGAGGAGGGGATGGATATATAGATACATAATGAGTGCGATGCGCACTGTCTGGGGGATGGACACGCTTTAAGCTCTGACTCCGGGGAGGAAGTGGGGGAAGGCAACACACCTAACCTAAACATTTGTACCCCCATATTATGCTGAAAAAAAAAGAAGAAACTAGAGTTTCAGAGATTAATGTGAAAAATCTCATAAATAGTATTAACCAAAAAAAAATATTGCGTGATAGCATTTCTATAAAATTTTAAAACATACCAAACAAAATTGTATGGTATAATACTTTTATGGACTGAATATTTGTGTGCCTCCCCGCCCCCCCAACCCCCAACCCTCAACCATGTTTTTAAACCTTAACTCCCAATGTGATAGTATTAGGGGCCTTTGGGAGGTGATTAGGTCTTGACGGGGGGTGGGGGGGCGTCATAAATGGGATTTGTGACCTTGTAAAAGGGGACCCTGGAGAGTTTTCTCACCCTTTTTCCACTACATGAAGAGAAAAAGGCTGTCTGCAACCTGCAGAAAGCTCTCATCAAAACCTGGCCATGCTGGCATCCTGATCTTGGACTTCTGTCTTCCGGAAGTATGAGAATAAATTTTGTTAATAAGCCACCTAATCTATGATACTCTGTTATAGCAGCCCCAACTGATGAAGACAAAAGTAATGAATGTAAATAGTAAAAATATAAAACCTGGGCAGATTGATAAAGAACAAATGCAGGATAGTGGAGATGGAGAGAAAAAACTAGAAATGAGATCACGAAAGCATATCCAAGGGAGAAAGATGTCAAATGTATCTGTACCACAGTCCAATAATTACCTCCAGGCAATAAGCACAGGTGATTGTTTGTTTGCCTTTCCTAAAGAATCACAGAGCTGACTGCCTTAGTCCAATGGCAGAAAGTGGTTATTTCCTATAATTTACCTTTTTTGTTTGTTTGTTTCAGTTGTTTAAGGTAGGAAAGTAACACCTGACCCTTTTCCTTATGAAGTGCAAATTTTATCGTACTCTTTTAATTCTGAAAATAACAAAGAAAAAAAAAGGCAAAGAAAAAGGAGAAAACTCTGAAATTAACATAGTAAATGTTGAGATTTGTCACTGTTTTTGATTCTGGGATGTTTGTTATATTATGCTTTATGCTTTTCTGTATGTTTGCATTATTTCATAATTTTAAAAGTAAATTATTGAAGGTAGAAATAAGAAAATTTTTTAAATTCTAATAAGTGAAAAGGAGAAAAGTAATTGTCACTATTATACCACAGAGAAATAACCACCTTTAATTTTGGTGCGTATTCTATAGTCATATGTGGGAAAAAAAGGAGACCATACTTGTTGTTACCATTTTAAAAATTGTATTTTAAATATATTTTCATAACATTAAATATTTATCCTAATATTTTTCCTGAATGACATTTCATTGTACATCTATAACATGTTTTATTTAATCAGTCCTCCCTTCCTGGAATGCAGGCTGCTTAAATTTTCATAATTTAAAATGCTTTCATGAGTGTTCTTGTAAATGTTTTTTTTATCCATAACCATGATTATTTACTTGATTTATAGTCCATAAGTAAAATTTCTGGGTCAAAACCATACACAATTTTTTGGCCAGGTGCAGTGGCTTACACCTATAATCCCAGCACTCCGGGAGCCTGAGGCAGGAGGATTGGTTGAGCTCAGGAGTTCAAGACCAGCCTGAATAAGAGCGAGACCTTGTCTCTACTAAAAAAGGAAAAAATTAGCCAGTCTTGGTGGTGTGCATTTGTAGTCCCAGCTACTCGGGAGGCTGAAGCAGGAGAATTGCTTGAGCTCAGGAGTTTGAGGTTGCTGTGAGCTAGGCTGATGCCACAGCACTCTAGCCAGGGCGACAGAGCGAGACTGTGTCTCAAAAATATGTGTATATATATAAACACAATTTTTTAAGTTTAACGTATATTTCGAAGTTGTCAAATTTCCAATAATATAATCCAAAAATATTATAGTAAGTTCTGCCAACAGAATATGAGATAGCCCATACTCTGAGTAGCATTTATTATTTTTAAAAATCTTTGGTAGTTATGTAAAATGGATTGTACTGTCGTCACTTTTGGAAATTTCTCTTTCATGTCTTTCCCTATATCTTAACTAGTTCTTTATCTTTTTTTTTTAAAAAAATAATTCTTTAAGATTTATTTATTAAGTATATTAGTCTTTTCTCATATGTTGTGAATATTTTCTTCAGGTTACAGTTTCTCTTTCAATTTAGTTTAGTGTTTTTAAAGTCCTGATTTTTATAAAGTTAAATCTATCAATATTTCCCTTTATATTTTCTACATATGTGTATAATCACTTATGTATTCTTTAGCATTTGTTTCATTTTGTATTTGGATATTCAACCCATATGGAATTTATTTTAGTATATTTGGGTATATGGTGTTAGAAATCAAATTCCATTTTTATTATGGATTATTACAAATAGTTGATCATCTCTCTTGAAGGTATTTATTGAATGATCAAGACAGCCTACTAACTGGAATTTTTTCAACACTTAATTTTTAAAAAATTTATGCTTGACACATGACAATCGTACTTTTTAGGGGGTACAATGTGATGTTTCCATACATGTATACATTGTGTTTTGATCAAATCAGGGTAATTAGCATATGCCTCATCTTAAACATTTACCGCTTCTTTGTGATGACAACATTCCAAAACTTCTCTTCTAACTATTTGGATTATACATTATTTTCAACTCTAGTCATCCTACTATGCAATAGAATTCCAGAACTTACTCCTATCTAACTGTAGTTTGTACCCATTGACCAGTCTCTTACCATCCCTACCCTACATCCTTTGGCCATTTTATTCTCTACTTATATGAGAAAAACTTTTTAGAGTCCACATATGATTGAGATCACATAGTATTTTCCTTGCTTATTTTAATTTACAAAGTGTCCTCTAGGTTCATCCATGTTGCTGCAAATGACAGAATTTCATTCTTTTTTTATGACTGAATAGCATTCCATTTGTATATATTCCACATTTTCTTTATCAGTTTATCTGTTGATGGATACTTAGGTTGGTTCTATATCTTGATTTTTGTGAATAATGCTACAATAAACATAGAAGTACAGATATCTCCTCTTTGACATACTGATTTCATTTCTTTCAGATATATACCCATAGTGGGGTTGCTGGATTACGTGGTAGTTGTATTTTTAATGTTTTTAGGAATCTCCATACTATTTTCTATTATGGCTGCACTAATTTACATTCCCATCAACAATGTGTGTTCCCTTTTCTCCACATACTTGTCAACACTTATCATCTTTTGAATTTTTGATAGTGATCATTCTGACTGGAGTGAAGTGATGTCTCATTGTAGTTTTGATTTGTACTTTTCTGATGATTTTTTTTATATATCTGTTGGTCGTTTATGTCTTCTTTTAAGAAATATCTATTCAGGTCTTTTGCCCATCTTTAAATTGGCTGACTTGTTTTTTTGTTGTTGAGAGTTGTTTGTGTTCCTTACATATTTTGGATATTGGTTGTGAATTTTCTATTCTCTTCCCAAACTCAAATAATTCATTTTTTCACAAAAAGATATACTTCTAGTACATTTATAAGTTTTTCCTAGTGTTCACATTGTATTAAAAATTTCAATGCAGTCTAACTTGAACTGTTGATTCTTCTTATTTTTATTTCTTTTAGAATTCTAATCTGTTTATACCTAGGGAATAAAAAGCATGTTGGGACATGATCTATTGATTCCTGATATCTGAAACCATTACACTCAAAAATCCCAGGAATTTGAGTTTATAAGCAAAATAATGACATTATACCATCCATAAAGACTTAGCAAATTCTCACTCTTTGTTGGCTTAAATTTTGATAATAGGAAATCATGAGGCTAGCATGTATCATCCTTGATTTAAGCTTTTGCATGTTATCATCCAAGTTACTGAAATTTCAGTTTTAGGTCTAAATGTCTTATTCCTTCTTGGGTCAGTGAAAAGAAATAAAAAATTAAAAGGGACATTATCATAACTTATTCTTATTCTCTCTCTTTATCACCTATATAGAAGTACTTGGATTTCTTACATTCTCCCTTCTCTAATTACATTAAAAAACACTGTTATTGCCATAGGACAGGACTATGTATAAGGTATTTCTTCATTGGATAAAGCCTCCCTGAGCCTTAAGATCTTCATCTGTTTTATTCTTTAATTAATTGAACTGTAAATATGTACAATATGAAGCTATAATAGAAATTTATGAATGATTTGACTGAACTCTCCCAAAAGAACACATTTCAGCTCCTTTCTTTCCAAGTCTCTAGAAAACTCAACAGAAACTTCACATTATAGACATTTTAATACACACAAATATAGAAAAAATAGTAGTAATGAACTACCATGTATTTGTCACTAAATTTTAATCTCAATGATTGTCAGCATTTTGCTGTTTTTGTCTCAATAGCCTTTGACACTGTTACAAGTCCCTCCTTTTCTTCTGATGACAATTCTCCTGTCTTGCCTACTACCTATCCTCTGTCTGCTCCTTCTCAGTCTCCTTCACTTCTCTTTAAATTGTCAGTTTCCCGTTGAGCTCAGTCACTCCCATGGCTTTATTTACCATCTTTGACCAACTCCTAAATTATTATGTACTGCTCAGATATCTTTTCTGAAGAACAGAACACTGAACTCAATGTGACCAAACAAGAATACATTATCTTTCATATTCTTTTCAACCCAGATCCTTCTTCAGTGTCTCACGAAATGATCTATCCATCGTATTAGTCATACTGGAAAGAGATATGATCCTTGATAATCCTCTCTTCCACAGTAAATCATAAAATTAGTCAACTTAGTTTTAGTTTCCTAAATGCTTTATAAATGTACCTATTTCCTCCTATCTGCATTGTGAAACTCTTGTTCAGCACTGTCCAATCAAATATAGTGCAATTTAGACATGTGAGTCACACATATAATTTCAAATTTTCCCATAACCACACTAAAAAAGTAAAAAGAAACAAGTAAAATCAAATTTAATAAGTATCTTATTTAACTCAATATATCCAAAATATTGTCATTTTAACATGTAATCTATATAAAAAAATATCCCACCATAACAACCAGGTGCAGCACATTCAGGCACTAAGGCTCACTGGGAGCTGCTGCTCCTCCCCCTCCCATTCAAATTGGGAAAGAAGTTAGAGTCAAGAATTTGGCAAGCAGCCACCTCTCAACAGCAGGCATATTCTCCAGGCTGAGGCCCCCACAGAGAGTGGGGCCCATGACTCTTCCCTTGAGGATTTATAGTGGACCCACAGTGCCGAAATTGGGAGCTTCCTAACCTCCTGGTGTTTTACGGAGATGCACACTAGCAGTTCATGCACGCAGGCCAGGGGAGGTTTGAGAGCTGGACAGCCAGATTGTGAATCCCAGAGGGCCCCACCTTGACAAGCACACTTTCTGGCTAGATGGGGCCACTTCAGTACCTCCCTGGAGGTTTTTCCTAGAAGCTGGGAGCTGTTTTGAACCTGACAAAAACAGCTACCATACAAGCTGTTGTGGAGCCTGAGGGCAAGCTCACCCAACCCAACCCCACTCAGCCTCACTCCCCCACCCACCTCTGCTGAGGCAGAGAATAAGGACTCACCTGGAAGTTCCAGGGCCCCATCTGGAACTACCCCAGTGCTGTACCTGAGGGAGTAGAGACAGTCCCAGGTCTCAAAAACAACACTAGGCTGGGCGCGGTGGCTCCCACCTGTAATCTTAGCACTCTGGGAGGCCTAGGCCAGAGGATCATTTGAGCTCCAGAGTTTGAGACCAGCCTGAGCAAGAGTGACACCCCATCTCTACAAAAAAAAAAAAAAAATAGAAAAAATTAGCCTGGAACTAAAAAGAGAAACAAAAAATTAGTCTGGCATGGTGGCTCATGCCTATAGTCCTAGCTACTCGGGAGGATCACGTGAGCCCATGAGTTTAAGGTTACTGTGAGCTAGGCTGACGCCATGGCACTGTAGCCGGGGCAACAAAGTGAAACTATGTCTCAAAACAAACAAGCAAACAAACAAACAAAAAACACATTGTATCCTGTTCCTTCAGGTAAGCGCCACCTATTAACAGGGAGGTCAATTTGCACAATCATTTATAGCAGTTACTGACTCAGTCATGCAGGGTGAAATCCATACTTACCCCCAAGTGACACCTACTGTCTCAAAGATTAAACTGGGTGTCCCAGTGCAATTCACACTGCTAAGGAGACCACTGGGATGGAGAAGAAGAAAGGATTTCAAAGTCCTCTGTTCTCCATACTCTCTCATCAAAGTGAGACAGGGAATCTGTCCACACACTTAGCTCACCACTGCTACAACCTACAAACAACTAGCTACTGAGAAAACCACCACACTAAGGATATCTATAACCAAGGAGTCTATCCAGAACCTAGATCACCATCAAAGCATCCACAAACAAAGCCAAAGGTTCTTACCCAACACATGGTACAAACACACTGGTATGAGTGTGTATGTGGGAAGCCCCATCTAAACAAAAGAAAATCCAAACATAAGAATCAACATCTGCACCAGATGAGAAGAAACCAGTGAAAGAATTCCAGAAGTATGAAAAATCTGAGGGAAAAAGACACCCCCAAAAGGGAAGACCAGCTTTCTAGCCATATATATACCAACAAAAGTGAAAATATTGAAATGACAGATAAAGAATTCCAAATACGGACTGTAAATAAGCTCAATGAAATTCAAGAGAAAATGAAAAACCAACTCAAAGAAAACAGAAAAGCAATCCACAAAATGAATGAAAAATTCACTGAAGAGATAGACATATTAAAGAAAAACCAAATAGAACTTCTGGAAATGAAAAATTCATTTAAGGAAATATAAAACACAGTGGAAATTTTTAAGAATAGACTAGACCAGGCAGAAGAAAGAATCTCAGAGCTTGAAGACAACTCTTTCAAATTTTCTGAGTCAATCAAAGATAATGAACAGAAAATTAAGAGGAATAAATGAAGCCTATGAAAAATATGGGGTTATATAAAATGGCCAAATATAAGAATCATAGGTATCCATGACGGTGTATAAAAAAACACACAAGGGCTAGAAAACCTATTTGAGGGAAGAACTTACCCGGTTATGTTAGAGATTTAGACATCCAGATGCAAGAATGTCAATGAACATCTGGGAGACTCATCACAAGGAAGCAATCACCAGGACACTATCTGGGTGACGGGCACACTTATAACTTTGACTCAAATGATACAAAAGCAATGTACATAACCAAAACATTTATACACCTGTAATATTCTGAAATAATAATAATTAAAAAACACCACAATGAGGTATCACCTTACCACTGTTAGAATGGCTTTTATTAAAAAGTCCAAAGGAGTTTTGTTTTTTGTTTTTAACTATAAAAGTAAAGGGGGAGAAATGCACATTATTAACTAAGATTTACAAATATTTTTCTGTATCACCTCATTTCATCCTCCCAACAATTCTGGACAACCTCAGTAGGTTGGTGTTATTATCACCCCACATCTTGACAAAGGAAAAATGACAAATCAAAAAGCTTAATACATTCATCCAAAGGCACTCTGCAATTACATGTCAGGACTTGGAGAGGGACACAGGTTTTTCTGATTCCAAAATCCAGACCCCTTTCCTTTCACCAGAGGTACTTAGAGTATCAGCATCACCTGGGAACTTAAAAAAGAATATTCTCAGGCAAAATCCCAGACCTAATAAATTAGAAACTCTTGGTGTCCTGCCCAGCACCCTGTATTTCACAAGCCCTCCAGGTGATTCTGCTACACTCCAAAGTTTGAGAAGTACTTAACTATGCCTGAGTATGTACAATTCTTTTCCTTAAGCTGACCATTTTTTTTTTCTGGTTCCTATTTGGTTTGGCAGAAAAAGAAAAGTACTGCATTTTCGCGAAGTTCAACTCAGAAACCCCTTCTTGGCCATTCAGGTACATCATAAAAATCAAAGTTGTTTTTGGGTTACTTCTAGATTCAAAGTAACACAAATTGGGCTTCATTTCCAAGGTTACATTCTTGAACCAAATGAATAGTGGGCAGTTACTCACTATATACTGTCTGAGTTATATTTCTGAGAGTACACAAAGTGAGCTAGGGAGAGTCTGCTTCTCACAGAATTTATTATTTCATATTTAATAATGAGTCACATTGAACTCTCCTTTCTGGAAAAATGAAAGCCCTTTGTCCTCTATTTCTCATATACTTCTGTGATCCAATCTTTTTACCACAAAACCTACAATATTTTCTCCTTCCTAAAACAAACAAACAAACAAAAGCCACCCCATTTCAGTGACTAATAATCATCCCTGACAAAGACGCCCTAATTTTAGTACAAGACAAATTTGTCTTCTTCCAGCTTGGATGCTGTCTTTTGCTACACCATTAGCACTACAGTAATTCTAACCCATAAATTATGGGTCTATCCCCTGTGTACTGTCTATTCTCCACATTTCTGGCATATTTGCGAAAATAAAAGAATTAATAGACCCAGCATCAATTTCAGACCCAATTGATAAATCAGCAATGTCTATCACTCCCAGTTTTAGGGCCCTGGTGTTCCCTAAAACTCTGGTTAACCACAGATTTTTGCTGCTTCTTCATTTCCCTAGAGTTCTACACCATCACACTTTACTATATTGTCATTCTCCAGCAGCATATCTGATGTAGTACACATCATATCCTGTTAAAATTTACTTGTGCAAAGGAAGCATTGTACTGACTTTGAAGTCAGGCCAAACTTTATAACTGATGATCTTGAGAAAGCTGCTTACTTCTCTTCAGTTCAGTTCCTCATTATACCCAGTTGCAATAGGTATAATGCAATGGTTCTCAGATTCTAGGGTACATTATAATTACCTGAAGGGCTTGTGAAAAGAGAAAACAGACTGCTGGGCCCTTCATGACTCAGTGGATCTGTGATGTGGCCCCATAATTTGCATTTCTAAAAAAGTCTCATGTGATTGACAATGCTGCTGATCACAGCTTGAGAACAACTGGCATAATGTTATTAAGATTAGAAATACTCTCTGCAAAGTGCCCAATTCAAAGTAATCACTAATGAGTATTAGTCTCCTTGTCCTCTACCTCTATTCCATGTTTCCTCAAAGGAAAGGAGATTGATGTAAAAATGAATTAATGACATTGGATTTAAATTGAATTGCGCTAAATGCAATTATCTTTGGTTAAGCCTTACTGGAAATAAACTAAAGAGATATTTCTGTGAAAATAAATGAGAAGATATATTTTAGATAAATGAACATTTAGACTCTAATGACAGGTATTGGTAAAGGCATCAGGCAAAGGGTTCTCCTATATGCTGTTAGTAAAAAAATAAACATATTTATAATTTTGGACGGCAATTTGGTAATGCCTACCAAAATGTGGAAATACATACACTTTGACCCAGCAAAGTGTCAAATTTACTTCTCAAAATATATTCTTCAGAAATACACACAAGTGAGCAGGGATACAGTGCAACATATTTGCATAGCAGCCTGAACTCAAGAATGCAAGAAATTTAATTTTTTTTCCATAACTCAGTTTGATTTATATTTCAAGCCTATTGCACCAGGTGGTAAAAATAAATCTCATTCATTTCAGGATTCATTCCCTGACATTTTTCTGGAGTTGCATCTGAGAATCAGGAGTAAGGCACAAAGCAGAACTGTTGTGTATGTGTGTAGAGTATTTGGCCTTGTGTCTAATCCATTTATACTGTCATTTCCTGTCTTGGCCATCATTCTGTTGAAACTTGATAGATTTTATATTCAGATTGCTGCTTGCTCATTGCATGATTTTCTCCTCATGGTCCCATCCTGTCTGCTTCATCCTCATTGCCTGCTGTTTCTGTTGCCCCTGTAGCATGGTGGGCTGCCAGATACCATGGGAGGTGGAGACCCTGATTCTTTTGATACCAGTTTCAGATGCCTGGGATCATTCTGCTGTTTTTGTGTCTTGTAAATTCTGATCTTGTCTGGGCTCTAATCAACTACATACCTACTGATTTTACTCCTACTCACAGAGCAGATCAATAAAGTTCAACCACTGGCTTTGAAGGTGTCACAAATTGCCATTTTAAACCTTATATTACTTTTGTTCTTACCAGATACTGAAGAAAAGAAAATAACCATTTTGATGGTGAAAGATCTTGTTTTCAAGACAAGCCCCAGATGTAAGCTACTTCTTAATCAGTGACTCAGTGATTATAACTTAGCAACATGCAAGTCTGTGTTAACTATATATAGCTCTATTTTTTGTATGCATTAAAATGAGCCTCTGATGGTCAAAATAGTTTTTTTAATTTTCAAAATGATAGCAGCTGTTTATCCTTAATTTTCAGAAAAATTTGAGGAGCTATGTACTTTACTTTTTGCCCTAAAACCAGAAATGACTTCATTATTTAGATACAGAAAGAATTATGTTAAATCATCCAACCAATGTTGCTTGGAATAGACTTCTTTAAAGCATATTTTGATTGTGTAACTGTTCTGAACTAAACTTGGCTTGCCAAGTCTCTGGATGTTATATAACTTCAGAGAAAATATAAAAATAAGAAATAAAGATAGAATTAAATAAAAGACAATGAGGTTGAGGCATTTCAGCATGTATTTTTTAAGCACCCATAATGTGCCAGATGTTGTAGATACAAAGATAGATGGGACACAGTTTCTGTCATTGAGATCTCAGATGAGGTGGGAAGATAATCAAATAATAAAGACAAAGTTCTATCAAACAATAAACACAGGATACGGAGCCAGGTAGCATTTACTCTATCTGAGGAAAGGTTTCATAGTGCCGGCAACATTTAATCTGTGGTGGAAGAGGGAAGAAAGAATATTCAAGAAGCAGGGACAGAATTTACCAAGAGAAAAAGATCCTATTCATTAGGCTATAAGCTCGGCAATGGGATGAAGAATGCCTGATTGACCTACAATGCTCTTAATGCCCTGAAGAGTGCCTGATGCATAAAAGGTAATAGATAACACATTTTTTGAGTGAGTGAAGCATGATTTCCGGCAGAGGTGAGTGGTTCCAGGTCGTTTTATCTGACTAAAGCACAGAAAGAGAGGGATTAACAGATGAGAAAAGCTAGAAAAGTAAGTAAAGACCCAATGCCATAACTATTATCTTCTAAGAAATTAGGATTTTGTTTTGCAGACTATAGGAAGCCATTGATAACATTTGAGTAGGGCAGTGACACAGGTGAATATGTAGCAAAATGTGGAGTGGATCTTTCCAAGTGCTTGGGACTAGGGTTTATAGGTGAGGACAATGTTAAGTACCTCATATCATGAAGAGAACACTCAATTATTCAAGCAACAAGTTTTCCCTTGACTTCCCCTGGACCACACACACACGCACACACACACACACACACACACACACAAGCAGTAGTGGGGAAGAGGAAATGAGAGTACGGCCTTTTGGTGTGGTGGCCAGGATGCCTGGACGACCTTACAGCCTTTGCTCCCTAACCTCAATGCCCCTTCACAGAGAGCCAGAGGAGTAGAAGTGGTCCTGCTCTGCTCTCTCTTAGGGCCATAGGACTTGGGGTAATGGTCACCCTCCTTCCTTCTGACGTTTCTTCACAGGCAAATTATAGAACAATCCCTTTGCTAGCAAAACTATTATAGCAAGCCTCCTGCCTTTATACATTTCTAGACTAGAAGGAAGGACCAGTCTCCATGTTCCAGCTCAAGAGCCACCAACAAGGTACACCCATCAAGCATTCCTCATGATTCTCTCATCACATTCTCCACTGCAGTTTGATGCACTGTGATCCCCAGATTCTGCAACTAATCAAGCATGCATCCAGGGACAGAAGTAAAAACGCATAGCTTCACATCTTGCAAGGATTCTCAAGCACTTACTCCTGATACCCAACCTCCAAGCCTTATTACTTAGCATGGAGGTGAATGGAATGTGAAAACAGAGAGGAAAGCAGGAAAAGTTCCTCTTTGCAAACATTGCCCTGGGTATTGTTTGCTTGAAGTTAGGATTGTAGGAGGAATACATTTCCTACCTCTTATTTTAGGAGGCTGGTAGACTGATTGCTGGCTGCTGTCTTTGGAATGTGGGGCTAATTAGCACTTCTTGTTCTCATCTATATGTCTGAGAAGCCAATTTCAGGGCAACAGAAAAAATTTCACTGAATATTCAACATTGGTGTCCAATAGAAATGAAATGTGAGCTATCTGTGCAATTCTAAATTTTCCAGTAGCCACATTTAAAAAGGTAAAACAAAACAAACAAAACAGGAAGAATTAATTTTAAAATGTACTTCAACCCAATGTAGCCAAATATGTTTTAAAAAGTTATCAATATAAACATTATCACTAACATAATTGCATTATTTTTTTCATACTTTTTCATAAGTCTTCAAAATCTAGTGTGTATTTTGCACTCACAGCACATCTTTATTTGAACTAGCCTCATTCAAATGCCCCAATAGCTGTTTTGGACAATGCAGTTGTAGATTAATTTGTGACCAAAGGTTTCCTTTTAGCTCACAGGATAAATCCAAATTTTTATTACAAATATATTTGTGTTTTAGAAGTCATCTTCAAGGGTGGTGGGGAGGATGTCTGATGCAGCTCTCTTCTCCCCACAGAAGATCACCCTCTTCACATTTCCTTACTTTCTAATAGATTATTTAGAAATTCAGTTGTTTTAAAAACTCTGAAAGGAATATTTTTCCTGACTCAGGTAACTACCTTAATTAAATAGAGGTGAGTTTCTAGAGTAACTTTTCTTTGATCTTTGTATCACAGCTTTTTAAAACTGATGATTTTTTTTTTTCTCTTAAAACACAAATCAAACTTTCCTTCCACAAAGGCAATTCATTACGGCGCTTTGCAGATGGATGGGTCTACTTCAATGGCCTGGTAACCGAACACAGGCTGGATGTGCCCCATCGTCTCTGTCTCAGATTTATTCCTTCAGACTGAGCAAGAAAGAATCAAGATAGAAAAGATACAGTAAAATAGTGGTCATTATTTTTTAACTTATTTTTTATTTTTTTGGTTTGGCAAGTTGCCTCATTCCACACAGACTTTTTCAAGAGCTTATGTGTTAGTTTTTGAAGGTGAGAACTGTGATTCAATCTATATTCTATGGGTTACTTAGCACAGTGAGAATGCCCAATAGATATTAAACGAGAAGATTTTATTGAAGCACTAAACACCAGACACTTCCTGGTTCATCTAACTTGCCAATTTCCAGTGCAAAACCATTATGAATACATGAGTGGTTGGATAGATTAATGAGTACATTTATTTGATAGTTTGCTGCCAAAATTTTGCTACTTATAATTAAATCATATTTCCTGGTCTTTCCCCCTTGAATCACATGTAAAATAGTCTCACTTACATTAGTATTAATAACAAGTCTAAGATTAAACAAATACATAGTAGCTCCCTGTTTCTGGAAATTTTTAAGAAGAGGTTAAAGCCCAGTAAGCTTAATTCTCATTGAATCTTAAAAGTACACCCACTAAAATAATATTCTAGCACCTCAATATCAAAACACTTTTATAATACCAGAGTATGTGATAGTCATAATATTAACTCTGAATTATTCAAAAGTGAATTACATTCAGTACCATTTTAGGGCTAAGTAGGTTTCATTTTTTTCAAAGCTATTCATTTATTAGAACCAATCATATAAAAAGCATTTTAGTATAGTATAGAGCACCTGCTATGCTCCAGGCATTGTTCTAGGCTCTAGAAAACAGTTAGAAAATCCAGCTCTAATGGAGTTTACATCCTATTGGAATATTTATTTCATTAGGTACTCAATCAAAATATTGAAGATATTTGATTTACTAAAATATTTTACTTTAATTCAAGCACTAATTGTTTTTAATTCAAATTCCATTCCACAGAAAATCCACGGGGTAAGTAATAGAACTAGGGCTCCAACCAAAGTCTTCAATTACAAAATTCATGTTCTCTTCACAGCGCTGTGACGAGTACTTGTCCTTCTATTCAACTTGTTCAGGATTAGTTTAGGAAAGCTACAAGATGTCTTCCAACTCCAAGACTCTCTTTTCCTGGTTCTGTAATAAAATCTTTTAATCCAAAGACAGTCTCCAAAACATCAAGTTTCAGCTTGAAAATGAAGATAATAAGGCTAAAGACAATACTGATGATGTAACCTTTTCCTAAAGAGTTTTACTCGGAAGCCTTATGAAAACCTTGAGAATAAAAATGCAGAATAATCATAGCCTTATAGATTTGATTAAGATGAGAGAAATTATGTGGTACACTTGAACTGTTTTGTTTTATATTCAAATATATTAACCTCTGTTCTTCCAGAATTGTTCTGGAACGTGTCTCTCAGGGTAATTAAGAACTGTTTGTTAAAGAGTAGAATGGTGACTATCAGGGGCTGATGGCAGGCGCAGGGAAGAGTTGAGAAAGTGTTGGTCAAAGGATACAAAATTCCAGTTAGATAGGAGGAATAAGTTCAGGGGATCAATTGTACAGCATAGAGACTACAGGTAATAACAATGTGCTGTATTACTGAAAATTGCTGAGAGTATATTTTAAGTGTTTTCACCACAAAAAAGATAAGTATGTAAAATAATGCATAGCTTAATTAGCTCGATGTAGCCATTCCGCAATATATACATATTTCAAAACAACATGTACACGATAAAAGTATACAATTTTTATTGGCCAATTAAAATAAATAAGTAAACAAGTTTTAAAAAAGAACTGTTTGTTTTCTTACAAATTACATACTGTATATCTATACTACGAAAGCACTTTAACCTCATCAAATAACATGGTCTTCTCCCTTCCACTGGCAGCTTCTTACAGAAAGTAGTGAGACTTTCTTGTCTCACTGCTTCATACTTCTCTTGAATACCTATTATTAATAAATTTGGGTTTTAAGATGTTGAGTAGAAGGGTGATAGAGAGGGCAGGCAATGTGGGAGACAAGAAAGAGTCTGAGCAAGACAATCTCTTAAATAATTGGAGACCATCTAATTATTTAGAAAATCACTTGTTTTAAAAATTCTGAAAGAAACTTTATTATTCCAGCTTCACGGCCCTATCTGAGTGAAGGTCAACTCTAAAATTAACTTGTCTTTGAATTTTATATCATAACTAAAACAAATAATTAAATTTATTACCTCTTAATCAATCAAGCTTCGCTGTCTATTGCGAGGAGTCAAAGCAGCCCGCGTGCAGACGAGAAGGTGGATGCCTTCCACACCACGACATCTGGAGCCCTACACCATCTCAGTCCCATTCTACGTTTAAAACTGCTTCTCAAATGTTGACTTTTTGGGAAAGCTGCTCGTACCTCAGAATCAAAATGATGTGAATACCTCCCACTTCCCTTTCTGAACTTCTGTTGTCTCTCAATTTCAGACATTTCAATAGCATTTATTAATTTTATATGCCAGGTGCCATTTCTCAGAGATGCAAAAGTGCATGTCATACTACCTGCTTTCAATTTACTCAGAGTATAGGAAAGAAGAGAGATGCAAGGGAAAAATGGAGTTATTAATAATTATTGGGATAGAGACATGCATAGAATATAATGGAAGCATCAAAAAAGGGTCCCTAGTCCACACTGGAAGATCACACATTCCCTGTGAACATGATGTCCAAGAAAATTTGAAAGAGAGACTGGAGATTCCTCAGGGAGGGTATCATGTGAAGGCAAATTGCTTCTGTCTTTTTCTGGAATTTATACCTATCATGAAGATCATCATTAGTGTACTGTATGCCATATGCTTAATGTCGCCCATCCTAGATAGTGAGTTCTGTTAAGTCAAGACCCACGTTTGACAGAAATTTCTCTCTTGCACAGGATCTAGAAATTCTCATTTAAGCAGCCCCATAGTGCAATACACAGAAGTTTTGGGATTAAGAGACCTACAAACCAAATGAAAAGGTTTGTATTAATTACACAAGAAATACATCTTGCAGGAAGTGAAACTTTTCTCACACTGAAGCAGATGTAGACATTTGAAGCCTTTTAAGGAATAGCTAAGAAACTCTCAATTTTCCTTTGCTTACTAAAGCAAAGGCCATGGAACAGCTCAAAGGGAATCATTTCCATTTTGTTCCACATGCACATTTGTCAAACCTCACGTAGAACAGCGCAGATAACATAAGCAAATACAGAATTGTGCTAAACAGGACAGCTTTTCATACCATACATCAAAATGATAGCATTGAAAAATTGATGCAAGACAAAGCAATTTCAACCCAAAGAGACTGATTGAATTGTAGCTTCCTTTATTCCTCTCCTCCTGCCTCCACACTCAGTTCCAAGAGTTTACAGCAGGAATTTTAAAATATTGATGACACCCAGTGCTGATAACTGTGTAAAAATATGTACTCTAAAATACAGCTGTTGCAGGTATAAATTGATACATTTGTGGAGGACAGTATAAATATATCAGCAATTCTACTTTTAAAAATTTATAGAAATATTAAAATTTTTATCATGCAAATCTACAAGTACTATTATGAAAATACATCAGAATATATTGCTAATTTGTTTTTAAAACTGGGTTACATGGAGCATATACAATATGTTTCTATTTTTAGTAATTAATAAAAGATATCATCATATGTTTATATATGAGTATAAATGCATACAAAATATTCTGGTAAACTATAGTCCTAAACGCTTATAGCAATTATCTCTGATTGGTGATATTAGAATAGAATAGCTTCTTTATTACTTGTGTGTTGTCAAAATTTTTTAGAATAAATATGCATGGCATTGATAATCAGAAGATGTATTATACTATTAAAGTCCTAATCCCAGCTTTTCTCCTTCTGTGTGTATGTGATGTGTGTCCTGGTGTGTCCTGCAAGTTTCTCTCCACTCCCTGCCCCATGACTTGGATCCTGACCTCTAACCAGTGTATTCTGTCTGAATGAGCAGGACATCCTCATGACAAATTTAACCTAGAGGAGAAAGAGGATATTTGAAATTAGAAATGCTGGGAAAGGCATTTGTAGTTTATCTGCACACAGGTGCTAGCTGATATCTAATTTTATAAATTACCATGCCCGCATTCCCCAGAAAGCCTGACTTCCTTTGTGTGGAATGTCTAGGCCATACATTTGGCCTGCAGGTCTTCCCGCCTCCTACAGCAAGCAATGACTTCTCCCTTCCTTGACCTTCAAGATAGGCAGTACAACCACACTGCAATATTTTCTCTATTTTGTGGATGTTACCCTGGACTGCAAACTCTTTGAGAAACACTGCTTTTTTCTTTTACCCCTACAGAGATTGGACTGTGGGTGGTTAAATAGAACACCCTACTTACTTCCTCAGTTGCATGATAAAACAGAAAGCTGAGTCCCCTGGGTAATTTGAATATACCATATTCTAAAAGATACTATTTGGGTTCTTTTAAACAATGGCCTCACAACGCATATATATAATATAGGTTTTTGGAAATCTCCACCATGATGAATGGAATGTTCGTCAGTCTATACTTCATTGTAAACAAAATGGTGATTAGATATTTGCTGTTAATGTCAAAATCATGTCATAGAAACTAGCAGACTGTGTCTAAATCAAACATAGGAACATAAGGAAAGAAACAAAAATGCCCCTTCCTGAGCAGTTAAATTCAGCATTTTGGTAAATCTTGGCTTGCTTACACACTGTCCTTTTCTTTGGAAGGAGGAAGATGAATCATATTATCTGACAGCTCATTGTCTTATGGGAAACAGAACTACTGAGTATAAGGTGGTATTTCCTAATGAATTTAAAATATGATGCTGTGACATTTTGTAAGATGAGAATTAACTAGTGCAGGGTCCTGGAAAGGATAAACTCATCAGGAGCAAGTCTGCACTTGCTCTCCTTGCTGTCCAGCTGAGTGGCATTTACATTACATTCTTCAAACAGCACAGTCCCCAGAGAACCTTGAGAGCTAAGAAGTTAGAATCAGAATCTGGGCTCCCGGCACAGATGAAACAAGCAAGTATTTCAACAGCAATTCTCAGTCATGCATACAGAGGCAGTGTTAAAGACTTTTCCAGGAACTTAAACCTAAGAAAAAGGTAAAGATCTGGCAAAACCACACACCACTAAAAGATCTCAGCTTTAAAACACTTTCTTACCCTTTCTTGGCCTAATTCTGACTTGGCAAAAAGAAAATGGTCCAGTAGGACAGTGCTTCTCAAATTTCAGTGTGCACACCAATCACCTGGGGGTCTGGTCTTCCGGGATGCTGATGCTGTTGGATTTAGGACTGAATGGCAAGCTCCAGGGCTTCCATAGAGCACTATATTGTGTATTGAATCTGTAGGGCTCCAAAGCATTGAGAAAGCCCTGTGCTTCCTTAGAGTCAACTGTTTAAATCAATGGAAGGTGGCATCTGATAGGGTGTGAGCAGCCCCTGAGGTGGAGCGAGGCTTCAGGCCCCAACTAGGGCTCTGTCCTGTTTGTGGGTACTTGGCACATGCTTGGGCCATATTTGATACAAATGATGTTCAAGGAGGAGGCAGCGTTCCCAGGAGTGCAGCTCAGATGGTAGAGCTCAACTTCACATCTTCCTGGAGCAGCATCACAACCTATAAAGACTGTGTTCTTGCTTCAGGGGGAAAAGGAGGGGCACAGGCAGGTAGGTGTTCCTCACTCTTGTGGTTTCCTAACCTTCAACTCTCCAGAAGATGTTGTGTCCCTTCCATCCCCAACTCCCTGCAGAAGGACAGGCCAGACCCCAGAACATTGTCTCAGTTCATCATTCCATCATCTGGATGGATTCTGGTCTCAGAAAAGTGGCAGCCCCTTATTTGCAATCTTTGACTACCAGCACCTCCCTGCCATTCACAGCCCTGCTGCATCTTTGTGCAAATTGGGTAAAGATGACCCTTTTTGTGGGGATGGAAGAGAGGAACAAGCCAAGGCATGATTTGGCCACTGGAGTGGGGCTGGATTGAAAGTCCAATTGGCCACTCAGTAGGTATTGGGTAAGGCACAACCTGCATCACAGCTGCTACTGCCTAGAACAAGAGCCATCAACTTGCTGAAAATCGTGAACTGGGAGCTCTGCTCTGGGGGGAGGCTGCTTCCTCCAGATCCCTGCCTACTCACCTGCAAGGCTTGCGGGAAGCCTCTAGAAGAACCGGGAAGGAGGCCAAGGCTCTTGGCTCTTCATGACAGCCAATGTGGGCTGATACCCTAATAGCTTCTACACTTGACTAAGATGTCTCTTCTGCATTCCTGGCTAGGAATCTGCCCCATGGGCCCCACAGGGCCAGAGCAGCCTGATTAATGCTCCTGACTATGACATAGAAATTATCAAAAATAGACCTGAATCCTTGCCAGGCCTCCCCACGATTTCTGTGTAGTATGACCTTAAATATACTAGATAAACCAGAAGCCTAAAATAGCTCGGCTCTTGGAGTAACAGAATTTGGTCCTCTTCTCCTTCCTTAAGTTGAATTCTTAATCATTAAATTTCAGGCTTTTGTTTATACACAAATTTTCAAGGCCACAACTCCATAGATTTTTAAAGTAAAATACTCATAATATTAATTGCAAGGTAATTTGCCATTAAAAGCTATATGATTTCTACTCTGATCCAGTGGTTGTTTAGAAGGATGGTTTTGGTTTTTTATTCATGATTTTGTTGCTTGACTAGAGAATGTGGCTTCTGTGGCTTTCTTTGAGATGCAGTACTTAATTCACAGTTGTATATGCTGTGGCAATGTAAGAAAATAACACGTATTCTTTGTCAGAAGAATACAAACATTTAAAAAATATATGTGTTTTTAATTTTTGAAAAGGAGTCTACCAATCCTATTTTTAATGCATTGCATCTTTACTAGATTAAATTATCTTTATATTTCTACAGGGCTTTGTTTTATATATTTTTGATGCTGTGCACCTGGTAAATAAAGATGTAAACTTTTCTTTGGACTACGACTTTTACCATGCATTTGTTGTAAATTTTCCTTTATCTTACATATTGATTTTGTCAGTCCTCCTTACTTTTTTTACTGGTGCGCACCTTTATAATTCTGCAATCCTTTTCTTTTCAACATTTGACTTCCTTTTATTTCAGATGTGTTTCTTATAGACAGCATATATTTGTTTTGTTTTGTTTCGAGACAGGGTCTTGCTTTGCCGCCTGGAATGCAGTGGCATCATCATAGCTCACTGCAGCCTCAAACTCCTGGGCTCAAGTGATCCTCCTGCCTCAGCTTCCCAAGTAGCTGGGACTACAGGCACATGCCGCCACACCTGGCTAATTTTCTATTTTTTTTCTCGCTCTTGCTCAGGTTGGTCTCAAACTCCTGGCCTCAAGCAATTCTTCCATCTCAGCCTCCCAGGATTACAGACATGAGCCACCGCACCTGGCCTTTATCTGTATTTTCTTTAAAACCCAATGTAATATTCCTGTTTCATGCAGGAAAATTTGGTTTGCTTGAATTTATTGCAAAGCATAATATTTTGGCTTTATTTTCATTTTGTTTAATATTTACTATGTATTACTTTTTTCTGGTTTTACCTTTTCTTATATTCTTGCTAATCGGATTAAGCTTTTCCCTAGTTCTGTTAAGTTTCTTTTCTGTCTCCTCACCCTTTTAAATTAATGTTATTCTGAGATTCCCCATAGCCCTAAAAATAACCTTACTATTCTAAGAATAATATTATAATTTGTGTCTCTATTAACACATAAAAATTAAGAAGTAGCTGTAACCACCCAAGTATTTTATCTGCACATTTCCTCCCTTATCCTTGAAGCCTTGAAGAGGAGACATCTCCACTGGCTCCTGCCTCTCCCCAATAGCCAATACTTGGGTTTTGCAGCAACAGTTTCACATTTTTCGTGTTTCATACCCTGGCTATCTTTTCTCAGACAGTATTTTCTTCTGTTTAGGAATAAGTACTTAAAATTTAAATATGTTCCAGTCATATCATTATACTCATTTATTTAATCTCTATATCTTAAAATCCATGTCATCTCATGATTCCAACATCATGAAATCCATCACTATAATTCATTAAGTAAACAAATTAAAGGTGGAACATCATATTGCCTTTTTATGCTTTTTGTTTTTGTAATATCCTTTCACATTCATAATCCAGATAGTGAGACAAGCCAGATTTTATCCACCAAGACTTCCCATTATTGCTCTTTCAAACTGAAAAACACAGCTGTCATTTTAGTCAACAGTTAAAACTTTACTATAGAATGTCTGGATACTCTTTTCTGCTAAAGGAACCTGCAATTCACATGGCGATGTTCAAATCCCATTTGGGAATTTGTCAAACTAGCAGAATGGAATTCTAAGAGATTTGGGCTATGGATGTATCCAAGCTTTCCATGGGAACTGACATTAAATACTTCACAAATACTATAACTTATAGGAATTCACATTTTCTTTAATGAATGTAGAATTGTGAAATCTTTAAGAAATGGCTGAATCATTATTTCTAGACTATCTCCTGCCTGTTAAAGCAAGAACTATGAAATAGCTCAAGGGAAGCAATGAGAGATTTGCATCCATTATATTCAATAGCCTTTATCTGCCCAAATCACATACGAAAGAACATGGGCAAATATAAATTAAAATTGAATTTTGTACAAGAAGTTGAAGAACTTCACCAGGATGTATTAAATATACAAATTGAAAATTGATGTAAGTCATGAATTCAGTCCTACACAGACTAAAAGATTGCAACAAATTTGTGAACATTTCTCCTTGTTTTTCTTCCTACTTTCTCAGACTTCTACAGAGAGATTTTTAGGAGATACAAAAAGATGTATAAATTCTGGTGATGCTGAAGGTATGAGCAAATTCTCTTCACTAATAGTAAGGTTGTAAATTGTTACAGACTTTCTGGAAGACAATTTGAAGGTATACACTTGTTTTTGAAAAGTGCATGTACCTCTTAAAACCTAATTTTTTAAAAACTTAATTTATTGAAAATTTATCTTAAGAAAGTATTTAGGCAATTGTGCAAAGATGTATATGAAGTAGGTTCTTTAGTTGCTATCAATACAAAAAATAAAAAATATTCCATAAACATCTATTAAGAAAGGTCTGGTTAAATAGTTTATCATACATCCATACATTCAGTCATTCAAAATGGTCATTTAGACCTTTAATGTATTGACATAGAATAATGTCCATAATATATTAATTGAAAAAGCATAAACCTATATATATATATGTCTAAATAGAGAATGTTTACATACCTGCTTATGAATACATGAAAAAATATCTGTAAGGATATGGTCAAAATTTTATTATTAGTGTTTCTTTGCCATAGTGGGAAAGTAATATAATGGAAACATGTAACTCTTTCCAGTAATAGGAAAGAGAGGGGGAGCTCATAAATACGGAAAGGGAGTATTTTTGACATTTTAAGAGTAATCTCTTTGCTTCTTTTTTCTAGCTACACATATTGATTAAACACACACTAACAAGCAGCAGGCAGTATTCAACAGAAGACTTCCATACTTTCCCAACACTTCATCTGCAGTAGTTCTAATTTATTCATATGAAAACTATTCATTTTGCATATATCTTTCTTTCTACTAAACTAACATTCATGATGTAAGATCAAGTTTTATTTTTGAGCTTATTAATAAGTTAAACTATTAGTAACGAACATAAATTCTTGAACTTTACAAGGTTAATGATAAAGAAGACACCCAATATTAGATGAAGAAATGCTTCCTATAGCTTGTAGCTTAGAGAAAAATTGTTAGGCACTTAATTAATGACAGATATTTAATATTTCACTGGAGGAAAAAAAAATGAAACTTCTATCAAATGTATGCTCTCACACACATTCCAAATAGCAGTTTTTAAGTTTGTTAATTTACAAATATGTGGGGATTAAAAAATTCTTTTCCCTTTACCCATCCTAGATTTGTTAGCTAGGACCCTGCAAATTACACTTACAAAAGACAGATTAAAAAGAGAAAAACAAACAGAAGTCTGTTAACATGTGTTCCACACATACAAATGGGATCACTCAGTAATGAATAACTCAAACGAGTAGTTGGAACTTGGGGTTATACAGCAATCTTAACAAAAAGACTATAAATTTGTAGAGAAAAGACAAGAGGAAGGAAAGGAACTTTGAGACCTAGGAGTGGCAAATTGTGGGAAGGTAATACATGGGGAAAATTAAGGAAGATAGGGGCTAGTTAGTAAGATTTGTTATGTAGATCACCCTCGTGCCATCTCTGCGTTGGTAGATGCTACAGTTGTCTCCAGTGATTAAGAATCATCATCCTGCCCTTCCTAATAGAGAGAGGGAAGACACAGTTTTTCTTGTGTCTCTCTTTATTAAATTGCCTTTGACTCAAAATAGTCCTTATTCCAGAGTGGCATATTTTGGGTTGACATTCTCTGAACCCCTTCAAATATAAGCTCCACCTCTCCCTTTCTACTTTGTAACAGAAAATCTCTTTCCCCTCCCTGAGTGTTACAACTCCTGCCAGAGTCTGACAACACCCTCCCCTTCCCTGAAGGTCACAAGACGATTGTTGGTCCTTCAGATGCTTGAAGGAATCGAGGTGTGGTGGTGGCTAAGCTTTGGGTAGCGAGGTTTCCACCCTTCATCCTGTTCCTAAAAGCAGATATTTAGTAAATGACAAAGATACGTTTTGAGTTGTAAGTCTCTGGTGATTGTACAGAATTATTCAAATGTATTATTTTAGCCATGGAGACAAGTAGATTTGATGTAGAATTCCTTGTCACCAGAGCCCAGAAATATTTCTGTTTCCCTTAGAGCTAGATATTGAATATGTCTACCCATATTAAACTTTAACAAATCTTTTGCATAGTGCTTTTCTAAATTATTTTTGAATACAGTCAGTGTGAAAATACGGTGAAATTTTAAAACTTTAGAATTTAGGAATTTTTGACCTAATAGACACAAAAATAACTTTTTAATAAAGGCCAAATAATT
Source organism: Lepilemur ruficaudatus (assembly GCA_963574885.1). Classification (NCBI taxonomy): domain Eukaryota; kingdom Metazoa; phylum Chordata; class Mammalia; order Primates; family Lepilemuridae; genus Lepilemur; species Lepilemur ruficaudatus. The sequence goes on from CAUYRT010017923.1 coordinate 24,119, forward strand.
GGTAATTACTCTAGGTTAAAGAGGTTTATTTAAACTTCTCAAGTACCTTTTTCCCCCATAGCCCACATTATGTTATTATTTTCTTTAAAAACTACCTCAGTCTATGACTCCTCAGGTTTCCTCGTCCTTCTGACATGCATTCCAGCAGCCCTTTGCTATTATTTCAGCAAGGATGGACACAATGGGCCATGGGAGATAAACAGCAACAACCCTAACTTAAGAATTGAGTTCTCATTTTAAAATAAAGACATTACTGAGACTGGGTTAAAAACAAATATATTTTTAAGCTCCATTACTGTTCTTTTTTGTCTCAGTCTTTTTGTTTAACCTGTCATCCAGTGGTTTCTCACCTGCCAGTCAGAGCTGAAGAGCCCTTTCCTTGTCAATTCAGGGAGGGAGTATAATACATCATCTGTCTTTGAAGTGGAACAAACATGCTTTAGTAACACAACCAATCCAAAATGAAAAAGAATATATTACAACAGACTGTGGTGGTTGTCAATAAAGATGTTTTCATGGCAACTATTCCTTCAAAACAAATGAACAGCTGCAGTATTCTCATATCCAAATGACAAATATATTTCTCAATAAATCATGTCTTTACAAAATAAGGAGCCTCTATTTTGAACCTTGCATTATTTGACATTGAATATAATTATAATTATAATGAAACCTCTTAATTTCATAATTATTAATTCAATTTGTATTTTTTCCTGAATTTCACCCCTTTTAGAAATCTTTATGGTGCTAATGATGAACATAATGATTAAGAATTTTGTTGCTAAAGTCTCCCCATGCATGGGTTTAACCATCTTAAAAATTGATGTGATAAAACCTAGTTCATAGGGATTATGAGAATGAAATAACACAGCTAATAGGCTTACAGCAGAACATGGGAAAATAAATGCTACCTAAGTTTTTTATCATAGTTTAAAGGTAAGATTTCTGTTATCTTAATTAATTGGTAAATATTTTATTTGCTGTGAAACTAACCTTAAGTATTCATATTTCTTCAGGTAGGGAAGGAAGAGGCTGATACCTTTCCTGCTCATCATAAGGATCATGGCCGAAACTCCTATAGCCAAAGACAGGTTAACAGGAGAAAAGGATAACAAATTTATTTACTCATAGTTTTGGGAGACATGGGAACCTTCAGAATGAAAGCCCAAAGATCCAGGGAACATTGTCCATTTTTATGCTTAGATTCAAGGAAAAGTGGACAGCTATGTAGAAATATTATTGGACAAAGAGGGAACGATCTAATAGCAATAGACTGAGCGTGGAAACCCAGCAAGTCCTGTCTGTGCAGATTCTTTTCGGCCTCTCTGTGTGGCATTCCTTCCTCCCAGGTATAAGGCAAGACCCCTTCTCAATGAGGGTCTTATGACATACTCTTGAATAAGGGTAGGTCAAGAATTTCTTTATGACCAGCTCCTACATAGAAAGGCAGAGAAAAGTTAGAGTAATAATTCTAGTTTTTATTTTTGGCCATGGGGAAAAGGGGTTCTGGTTTCTATGACCCATCTTAGGAAAGAGGAATTCTAGTTTCTATGGCTTGCTTGAGGAGAATGAGGGGCAAGAGACAGAAAAGCAGGAGCGGGTCAGAGAGAAACTTTGCTTCTGAGGTCTTCACTCTGGGATATCATTTTCTGAGTCTTGACATGCATAAGTAACGAGGTACTTAGTACTGACTTTTGAGATGCATAGTACCTATGCTGCAATATCGCAGATAATGCTCCTTTTAAAAATATATTAAAGCTGAAAAAAACAAAGCAACAAAAATTCAATGAAATATTCCTCGTTGAAAGTCCAGCTTAAGTTAAAGAGGAATGATAATTGGTCCTCTTGAGAAGAGGCACCACGCAAGACCAAATTCCTGAATGTTCTCTCTGCATGTCCCGTGCCTTAATTCTGTTGACATTAAAATAGGTCTAGCAAATTGACCTCCATTCTTACTGACCCACTCTTTAAAATTCACCATAGATTCTAGAAAAATAATTAGAAATTATTTTAGCAAACAGCTCTTATTATAAGTGCTACATGCATAACAACATTTCAATATCAGAGACTTCTGTCCCATGAACAGATATCTTCAAGCCAAAGTTCATTATAAATGATCTAACAAAGAATTGTTTTTCCAATAATAGGCAATTGTGGTCCAATCTGTTACACCTACTTTACACTAGCAACTATGCTATATTTTCTTGTTGCCTACATGAAAGGGTTAAACAGTAAAACCTCTTGACTCCTGCCAGCCAAGGAAAGCCTACTTGTATCACATATGAAGTACCATGGCATTCTCATTTCTGTTCAATGAGGGAAATCTGCTTTCAATCCAAAACACAATGAGAAAGCTACTCTTCCAGACAAACTGAGCTAAATAACCCATTATGATGGCAGAGAAGACAATGGACAAAAATCCCATGGAAGCCAGTGAGAGAAAGGCAGGGAGAGACTGTAAAAGCTGCATCATGATGCAAACACTGAGAAAAGACATTCCCTGTTAATAAAGCTCTTAACCCTAGGTATTTTCTACAGAGCATACTGGAAGTGAAGCAAAGCTTCCTTAGCAGTTCTCCCATGCCTTCTCAGCAGATTAGTGTGGGCAATTCACAGTGAAGGCAAGGTAGTAGGAAAGTCACAGCCCTGGAAATAAATGGGTTGTCCACAGGAGAGAAGGTGTAACAGAACTCAGAGAGTACAGGGAAAAGGAAAGCAGCCTTGTTAAACAGAGATCAACATATTAACCGAACATAACTAGCAAGGTCTTTTCACAAGTTCTTTAGTGGGGAGACACCAAAGCCAACTGTAAATCCTTTATACTTATACAGATTCATGTTTATATTGCTTGTATTTTTTTTTTTTTTTTTTTTGAGACAGAATCTCACTCTGTTGCCCGGGTTAGAGTGAGTGCCGTGGCGTCAGCTTAGCTCACAGCAACCTCAAACTCCTGGGCTCAAGCAATCCTTCTGCCTCAGCCTCCCAAGTAGCTGGGACTACAGGCATGCCCCACCATGCCCGGC
>CAUYRT010017924.1:0-17979 GCA_963574885.1 Lepilemur ruficaudatus
TGTTCATGGAGCCCAGACATCTGCATTTTAACAAGTTTTCTTGGTGAGCCTGAGACACACACCATCATCAAACAGCTGCTCTGGAGCAGTGATCCCCAAAGTGGGACTTAAGTAAGACTGTCCAGTGGGTGCAGGAAGACAACTGTGAGGGCTTGTAAATATATATATATATATTTTTTTTGTATAGTGTAAAGGTTAAGAGTGCAGGCTCCAGAATCAGACTGCCTGCATGCAAATTCTGTCCCTGCCACTGACTAATTTTGTGGCGTAGGCAAGTTAGTTAACCTCTCTGTGCCTCAGTTTCCCCACCAAGTAATACTGGCACATAGACATCAATTAATTCATATTTATTGCTGCTGCTACTATTTTCTAAAAAAGGAAAGAAATTAAGATTTACCGTATTTAGTATACTGATCAATAATTACTCAAGTATATATTTACAAGTGCATATCAGGGGCATGCATCAAAGCATTTGGAGAGGAATGTTCTAAATGATCAAGAGAATGCAGTAGTTTTCTTGAAACCCATTACTAAGGAAATAAACTTTTATAATCTTCAGTAAGGAAAGATAATGATTGGTAATCTAGAAACTGGTAAAGAGAATCAATGAGGTGGGTATACACTTTCCCCCAGAGTGCTGGGTTCCTTTGTTCACTCACTCACCGCATACTTACCACGCCTCTATGTACATACGTGCTGTGCTAGGTGCCCTGTCTCTAGAACCCAGCCACAGTGGGTAAAGGATCTGCTAAGTCTAAGAGGCAGATGCATTGCAGATAAAAGTAGCTTCAAGAAGACTTGAAGTGTGTTCAGTTGTGAGATACATAAGTGATTGTTTGGGGAAGTTAAGGCTGAGTATCTGACTGAGGATCATTTGGGGAAAACTACCTGCTTCCCTTGCCTTCTGCTACTAGATCTGGAAAATCACTGGTTATATCCAGGAAGGCATTTCATATGTTGCAAAGAATTGGGGACACTTTCCCCAAGCAGACCGTGTACAGGTATTCCCTTCTCTGTTGACAGGCCCATGAAGCCTGTGGTCCTATGGAAATTGACTCGGCTCTGAACACTGTGCAGACCCTGAAGAATGAACTGCAGGACGCCAAGGTGGCTGCCGTGGAGAGTCAGCTGAAACCGCTCCCGGGGGAAACGGTGAGCTGTTAGAGCCCGCTGGGGTGCGGGTTTTACTCGTTACGATGTCCGGTTGTTGGTTTTTACGATGTCTGTTATTTGTTGACGTTCGTTCAATGTTGAAGGATCTGTGGCCTTTTTCAGAAGGAATGCCCAGTGTGGCTGGAAGAATTGGGTTTGGAACTAGTAGTGCTGCCTTCAAGACCCAGCTGTGTCATCAGCTAGCTGTGCACAAGTCCTGTGTCTCCTCTGTGGCTCAGGAGTTTTATCCGTGAAATGGGTGGCAATGAGGTTGTCATGATAAACACAGAAAAAGTTATCAACAGTCATGCTTTCTAAAAAACATTCACTTACCACAAAACATGTGGATGAATAATGGCAAAGCACTTTAATACAATAGAGCCACCATTGGAAATGGGATGGTGGCACCAGAGATCTGCTTTGACCGTATCATGACACCTGCTGATGGCAATGTCAGGTCAGGGTTTTCTGGCTAACATTTTCCCAATCCCCCTCATTAGTATGTACTTGCTTTCCCAGATTACTCAACATTGCTGATAAAAGACCACCATTTATTAAGCACCAGTTAGGCATTGTACACACAGTCTAGCGTACCCTGCTAGTAACCTTAATGAGCAAGTTTTACTAATCCCATTTACAGCTGAGAAAACAAAAGTTGTTAGTATTCTGTCCAGTGTTACCTGCCAGCTAGTGATAGAACCAGGGTTTGAATCCAGATCTGCTGGACTCCAAAACCTGTGTTCTTGAGAGCTTCTGCTCTTAACTACTACTGCTCACTGTTTGAATGAACTGAAGACTTTTAGAATGTAAAGACTTCAGGAGCATCTGATGTGATGTAGATAGAACAATGCCTGTTACATAGGAAGCACTCAGGAAATATTTAAGTCAAGTTACCCCCAATTGTAAAGATAAGGAAACTCAGGCTCAGAGAGGTTAAGTCACTTAACTGAGGTCACCCAGCTAACGACAGAGTTGAGTCTGGCTCCTGGGCCAGCAGTTCTGCAGAATGGTCCAGGTGTCTCTTTGGAAACTTCTGTGCTCCATGGGGGCCCAGGAGAGGTTGGCATAACATGTGCTCTACCTTTACATAGAGCTGGTCAGTTAGAATGCGAGAAACACCATGTACTTTTTAAAGAAATGGTTTGCTCTAAAAAACATGTTACTGTATTATAACATATTGTTGGTTATAATGCACTAGGCTCTATTTTTTATCTGAAGATCCTGCCTCTCTTGGGAAACTTATTGCAGGGTTCAAAATGCATTTGTTCTCTGATGCTTTTTTGCACTCTTGTGGTGTACCTAGAAATGCTTTTCCAAAATGTTGTCCTCATCTAGTAATCAAATAATTATCCATACCCTAGGCCCTTACAGATTTTGTTCTCTGAATTCTTTATTCAGTTTACAAAGCAAGATAACATGCTGCTCATGGGAAGCAAGCGCTTTGCCCGTTTTCATAATCTCATTTACTGCTCCAAACCTCTATTTCTATTGCATTTCCTTTCAGTTGGAACTCCTCAAAGTATAATGATCAAATTGAACAATGTTAATGGTCCCACATGCCAGGAAGGTGGTGCAGCTGGATGTCTGCCCACTTCCTGCCAAGGCATAATTAATTCCCGCTAAGGATTTGTTGCAGACTTTCTAAATTAGCTTCTAAAGGCATATTACTAATAGCTACCATTTGTTGAGAGCTTACATTAATTTTCTGAAAACCTTCTGAGCTAGGTATTATGATCGCCTCAGGAAACCGAGGCTTGGAGAGGTTCAGTAACTTACCCGATCTCAGGCTAGTAATTGAGGGGTGAGAGCCCAGGGCAGGGATTTGCACCCAGATTTGTTTGTTCTAAAGCTCGGGCTCTTTCTCCTGTATCACCTTGCTGCCCCTTAGCGCCACTGCTATATTTCGTGGGAAATAGCTAAGGCTCAAGGTTTTATCCTCATTATTTTTCTAAATTATGCTATGACCTCAGCGGATGTTTCTTTTCTTCTAAATTCTCCTCCTCCTTGAATATTCTTGTAGCTGGAAAAATGTGCTCAGGACCTGGGAAGCACGTCGAAGGCAGTGGGCTCCTCCATGGCCCAGCTCCTGACCTGTGCGGCTCAGGGCAATGAGCACTACACAGGTGAGACTCGCGCCCGTCATGATGCCGCGTGGCCAGGGGCAGGCCACCTGGGCATGGGGGTGGGGAGTTCACTGATTTGACAGCACACCTGACTTTTTTCCCCTTAGCAATTCACCATTTATTTTTCAAGCCCTTTCCACAGGCTTGTTACTGGGCTTGATATTGAGCATACAAAGACAAATAGACCATGATTCCCCCAAACTATTTGTGGATTGCCCCTACTAGAGTGTAAAGAAATAGTAATGACAGACTTTTAGAACTATCTCTGACTCCTGAAATCCCACTAACGTAAAGGAATAAAAAAGGTCAAAGAGAATCAGAGATGACAACAGGTAAGATGTCAATGAAATGTTTGAAGGTGGAGGGAGAAAGACGAGTGGTAAAGGATGGAGCTGAATGAACGAAACCTGACGGGTAAGGAAGCCAGCAAGAAGCAAAAGTTGATTTGTGCTGCAAAACCCTGGGGGAGAAGGGGATATGGAGTATTGGTGATGCCAGCTACCCCTGAAGGCAGGAAACTTTTTTTTTTTTTTTTTTGCCCACCTCCACGAGACTCCTTCAACAGGAGTCTATCTATATAAGGAACAGATTGTGTAATTATCAAGTCTAAGAAAAGCAGAACGTTATACAAAAAGGAAATGTTATCGTAGTAGGAAGTCTATACATATCTCAGATTTAAAAACCAAGAAGTTTCAGTATAAGCACGTTACTAAAAATATGTGAAGTATTGGAAGAAAACTTAAAGAACTGAGTGGCTCTAGGAGTGGGAGTCGGGTGAGGAGGAGAGGGTCATGGATTATGGCTTGTGTTGTACAGTAGTACTGCTTGACTCTTTTTGAAACATCCATTATTACTGAAGTACAATATACATGCAGAAGACAGCACAAATCCTAAATGGACACCTTTATGAATTATCACATGTCAAATGCACCCAAGAGGCCACACCCAGGTCAAGAAATAGAGCACTTTCAACATCCCAGACCTGCCCCCTTCCAATCACTGTAGGTCCTCTCTCCTTCCCCAGAGATAAACACCCATGACTGCTAACAACAGAGATTAATTTTGCCCATTTGCAAACTGTAAATAAATGGATCCATACACTATGTGTCCTTTTGTGTCTAACTGCTTTTGTTTAGCATTGTTTGTGAGACATCCATGGCACATGTAGTAGTTCTCATTTCCATTGATTTCTATAGTATTGCATTATATGAATATACCTGTTGTTGTTTATACTGTTGATGAGTATTTGGGTTTCCAAAAAAATGCTGCTGTGAACAATTCTAGCACCTTATGTTTCGTGAACATAGTTAAGCATTTTTTAGATCTAGACCTAGAAGTGAAATTGCTAGGTCAGAGGCTCTGCATACATTTGTTACATTCCTTTCAGCAATATGTGAAAATGCCAGTTGTTCTACATCCTTGTCACCACTTTGTATTGTCAGCCTTTCGATTGTAGCCCTTTTGGTGAGTGTGTAGTATCACATTATGATTTTAATTTGCATATCCCTGATGAACAATGCATTTCCCTATGAACAGTCTTTTCATAGGTTTATTGGCCATTTTATGTGTTTGTATCTTTTGTCTATTTTTTGAAAATTGAGTTATTTATCTTTTCCTTGTTTGTAGGATGTCTTCCTCACTTGTATGTATTATATCTCATGGCTTACCTTTTTAAGCTCTTGAAGGTGTCCATTGATGAACAAAAGTTTTTTTTTTTTGTTTTTTTTTTGTTTTTAATTTCAGTATAGTCCAATTTATAATTTTTTCTTTATGGTTAGTATTTTTTGTGTCCTATTTTAAAACTTTGGCCTACCCAAGATCATGCAGGGATTCTCCTCTGTTATATTCTAGAGGTTTACCATTTTGCTTTTCATATTTAGAACTGAGATCCATCTTGAATTGTTTTATGTGTGGTAGGGTTCCGGTTTAATTGTTTTTTCGCATGGATATCCATTTGACCCAGCCCCACTGATTGAAAACACCACCTTTTCCCCAGTGGTCTTTACTGCCACTTCGTTCTAAAGTAAGTGAACATACGCATGCAGATCGTTTCATGGTATTTCTTTTCTTTTCCATTGATTTAACTGCCTGTTTTTGTATTAGTTCCACACTTTCCTATTTACAGTACCGCAGTTTTATCCTAAATCTTAAATGTCTGGTGAGGTAAGTCCTCCAACTTTGCTGGTCTTCCTCAAGTCAGTGTTGACTACTCTTTGCCTTTTGCATTTCCACATAAATTCTGGAATCAGCCTGTCTAATATCTGGATCACCCGTGGGTCTGTTTTTATTATCTGTTGTTTTTTTCTTTTTTCCCTCTTGGTTTTCAGCCATTGGTCTTGCCACCTGGGTTTTTGATATTTTTTTCTTTAATGCTGGGCGTTGGTATTTTAAACTATAGAGATAATTTGAGGCCCTGAATCATGTTGCTTTCCCTACGTAGGATCACACTTTGCTTCTGGCAGGTAGTTAAGATGAGGACAGATCATCTTAACTCAGATCATTTTACTCACATAAAAATGTGGGGGCTGAGCTGGCTGGAAATCGTAAGGTCTCTTTCCAGTTTACCTGTTGGGGTGTTGCTCCTTGTGTGTCCCTTCTGAGAAGCTGTGGTGTTTACCAGTTCGTTGTGTTTCTTAGGATAAGAACTATGCTTTTTAATCTTCCTAGCCCCATGGGATTTCAGGAAGCTTTGCTCAGCTTCTCAGTGTCTTGGCAACAGTTTACAAATTAGGAAATGCCTTTCGAGAAAAAGCAACTGATAAAGTTGGACTCACCTCTCTGAGGTTTTCCTTCTTTCCAAGATCTGGGCCCTCTTTGCCTTGGTGCCTTGATATCTCTCCAGGGCCTTCAAATATATGTTTTATATATGTTTTCCTGTGTTTCTAGTTGTTTCTCTGTGAGAAGGTTGATTTGCAATAAGTTGTTTTGCCATTACTATAAGCAAAATCCTCCTTGATTTGCAAAACTGCATATATTTTGTTACTTTGAAGATCAAAATTAAAAAGCACAACAGAAACACAAGAAGTTATGGTATAGTATAATATAGTACTTTAAATAATAAGAATGTACAATTTGGTCCCAGTGGGAGGATAAGGGAAATTTTCAGAGCAGAATTGACCGATGGCCAGGGTTTTGAGGCTTATTTAGGACTCCTTTAGCATTTGGGGAGAAGGAAAAGTATATATAAATTCTTATAAGACATAGGGGTATATGAGAGATTTATGTTTCAAAAATTTCTATGCATACCCAAAATCTTGCCACATTTTGTGTAGATGATAAAATGCACATTTAGTAGAAGGAAGACTATCTTCTAAGTTGCATCCTCTGATACTGATGACTTACTGGAAGACAGGTTACTTGGGTTGGTGTCTGAAACACAGCCTAGAAACAGCACCAGTGAGTTTTGACAGGCTTTGAGAAGTGGTTTGGAAGTGGACACTGCCTGAATGCTGTCTGAAAGGTGAGGGGAAAAAAGGCTGACTGAAGGAACTGACAGTGGCTAAAGTAGAGACAAAGAGGGAGTGAGGAGAAAGATCGAGCTAGAAAGTTAGGATGGGTCAGATGCTAAAGGGTCCCGTGAGCCAATTTAAATAAGTTAGACTCTAACTGAAGAACATGTAGACATTTTTGGCTGTGGATAACACTTCAGCTTGCCTTTCCTATATGTTGCCCTTCCTCCGTGTAGAACAGATTGGACAGAAACAAAGTTAGGGGCAGGAACACCAGCAAGCAGGCTGTTGCATTAATCCATGTAAGAGTCAGTAGGGTCCTGCAGTGGAGACAAAGAGATGGATTAAAGAAGCAAAGACAGGACAGTTCTTGATGACTGGTTGGAAACTGGCAGGGTGGAGGTAAGGAAGGTGACATGGACACCTCCAGGTGTTTGGCCTGATAGCTGAGTGAAGAGTTGTATGAATCACTGTGAAGGGAACATACGACCACTGGTAGGAGTGGGTTTGGGTGGGAGAGGTGAAGTTCAAGGATGCAGGGTTCCACTTTAAATGCATTTGGTTTGAAGGCCCTGGAGGATACGCAAGTGGAGATGTCGTTAGGCAGATAGATCTTTGGCTCTGGAACTCAGTAGACAAGGCTGGGCTGGAAGATAAAAGATTTTGAAAATTATTTAGTAAAAGGATAATGATTTGAAACCATGGAAGCAGGTAAGTTCACCTACAGAAAGTGGTAGAGTGAGAGAAAACTTATCTGTTAGAACCCAACTAGTTAAGGCAAAAACACAGAATAGGAATCTTCTAGATAATGAGAACCTGCAGCTGTGGAGAGGGCAGGGAAGCCAGGAGCGAGCGATGTTTCTAGAACCATATATGTGGTTGCTGCCCAGAAATTCGTGTCTCGGGGAGGTGAGTACTTAAGAAGCATCCATTAGCTTTAGGAGTGAGGAGGTCACTGCTGTCCTTGTTGGAGGCCGTTTCAGGAAAGTTGCAGAATGGGTAGGAAGTAAGGAAAGAAAGAACAAGTGCAGACAAGTTCTTTCTGGGTCTCAGCTCCCTTGTGCGCAGCTGAGGGGTGTGGGATATTCAGAAGCTAAATATTAGTTGCCACTGGGCTGCATTCTGATCCCAGCGTGGTTTGGTTTGGCCATTGCAACATTCAACATACAGTTCTGCATAGCTGAATGCAGTTAAACAGACAGAACCCTTTCCCAGTACTTTGAAACAGATTAAAGCTTTGTGTCATACCTGGTTTTTACCTTGTGAGCTTGCTGTGTGGTCCAGTACTGTCTGGACGCACAATCCACTTGAATTCTGATAAAGAGTAGCAACCATTAGGAAGAATGCTACTCTATTCAGTATCACTTGATATGTCTCCTTAAGAATCTGCTGCTGAGTATAATTTAAGATCCAGATATTAATAGCAAGAATACTGTGAAAGTAATCTGTATTTTCAAAGGACTGTGGTCATTGAAACAGAAGTCTGCTATAGTATTTCGCACTGATGGCTCTGGCATTTTGTTGCACTTGACTGCAGGAACAGTTCTGGTTGGAGGGGGGTGTTCACTTGGAGATCTGACCTCTAGCACTTTCCATTGAGAAGGTTGCTGTGTACAGCCTTGGATGTTCATTGGGCTCTCTGGCCCCTGGTGGTCTTGTTTCATCCTTTTGATGGTGTGGCTCCCTCTTTTCAGAAAACCTAATTCCTCCCAAGAAGATCCTTGATGTGCCTTGAGGTTTTACAGTGAGTCCTCAGCAGAAAACACATGGGATGGCTTAGGGTTTTAGAATTTAGCTCTTCTGGTTTCTGTGTTTTTTAAATAGTCTGAGTCTATGAAAGGTTTTTCACTAAATGGTTTTTGCATAAACATGTCTTTTCTAATTGCATATGATAAATGTTTTTATTTTTCCCAATTTCTATACAACTCAAATAAAATGGATTCAAGAGTCCATGTGGCAAATGGGAACACAAGAGGAGAGGTCTAGAAAGCACAGCCTAGAATCTGTGACGGTCGGAATTAGGATCTCACTGTCTCCTAAAACCTGGGAGAAACCGAGGCCCAGAGGGAAAAGACAGCAGTCTAGACCACACAGCTCATCAGCAGCAGAGCCACAGCTAGACGTGGTCTCCACATCTGACATTCTTCTCAGCAATGACACCCTCCAACCTGTGCCAGAAGCTTAAACAACAAAAGGAAATGCCCACTTGACTCTGCTGCTTTCTCTCCTGCACCTTAGCTTTATTTACTTTTGTGTTTTCTCTTCTGGGCTTCTCCTCCGCCATAAAAAGCACTTGGTTTAAAATTCTTTCATTCCGCAAGCTGTGCTCAGAAGTGCCATGTGATAAACGGTAGATTGGCAGCTTTGTAATTTACCTTGATTAGATGGCGGAGTTATATCCCAGCTGTGTGATTTACTAAATATTTACATATTAGCGAGTCTGCAGCACTGCCAAGCTGTCTTGCTGTATGGACCTGGGGCCTTTCTCGGCCTCTATTGTATTACAGAGACTCGTCCTCAGTAAGGAGACGACTACCTGTTGTGTCCCTGCGGACTCAGCTGAAGCGCCAAGACAGGTCATACTCACTGGTGCCTGGAGACCATCCAGCTCAGTCCTGTAGGAAAGAGTCATTCCAAAGTTCAGTGAGAGACATTGATTTGTGTATTTTTCATGAAGATCTTGTATGTTCTGACAAGAAGCCCTCATCATTCTCTCTCCCAGAGCTATGATGAGTGTTTGACCTGAAAGTTAGGAAATCTCAGATCTAGCTCTGTTCTTGCGTCTAGAAGTGTTTGCGGGCAAGACACTTCTCAGTGCCAGGCCTCCTCTGTGAATTGGTTAGATGAGATGAGCTCTAACGTCACCTGTTCTGCGCTTCTCAGGGTCTTTTGTTGCGTGCACTGGCATCTCCAATTTTCGTCCTCATCTTGCATTGCCAAGGACTAAGTGTCACGTAGCAAGACTCATGTTTATTCTGCATGAGGTGGTACTATAGTTTTAAAGGACTCGTTTATATTCATAGTTCATTACCAAATCCCACCATCTGTTTAGACGTGAATTTAGAGATAAACAGGCGCGTCACAAAAGAGGTTATCTAAATGGCCATTACGTGTAGGCAAAGATGCCCAGCGTCATTACTCATTAAGGATACAAAAGTTAAAACCTCATTGAGGTACAACACACACCCACCAGAATGATTAAATTAAAACCTGACAATACTACCAGGTACTGGCTGGGATGTAGAGCAACTGCAACTCTTACACATTGCTGGTGGGGTGTGTGATGGCAGAATCATTTCATAGTGTCTCCTAAAGCTAAATATGCACTTACTCTGTGACCCAGCAATTCAACTCCTATATTTATGTCCAAGAGACATAATTCCATGTCTCCCTGAATGTGTATATAAGAACTTTCTTGGTAGATTTATTCGTAATATCCCCAAACGGAAAACAACCTAGATGTCCATCAGCAGAAGAATGGACAAACAAATGTGGGTGTACTCATATGATAGAATACTACCCAGCAGGAAAAAAGAACGGACTGCTGCACAAAACAACTTGATTGACCTCACAGCATCATGGTCAGGAGAAAGAAACCAGACACAAAGAATACGTACTATGTGGTTCTGTTAACATGAGGCTTAAGAACAGGTAAAGCTGGCCTAAGGTAACAGACGTTAGAATAGTGATTACTTCTGGCGTGAGGGCGTATTGACCAGGGGAGGACACAGGTGACGGTGGATACGCAGATGGGTCCACACGTACAGATTCACTGAGCTGCTCACGTGGACTTGTTCACTTGATTGTACATAAGTTGTTTCCCCAACAGAGACAATTGAGATGAAAAGTGGATTGAAATGACCCCCCACACACCTATACATGGACACGCCCGGGTATGTGCGTCTGTGTACTTGCTCCCTGGCACTGGGTATTTTAGGTCTAGGAACACATGAGGCAGTAGGAGCAAAGGAAGTCAGAGGGAAGTAGGCTTTAGCATTGGGTTTGTTATAACGTCCCTTGGATTGGCCCAAAGCCAAGAGGATGGGCTGCTTCTTTGAGAAACACAGCAATTCAAGTTTTATAAAAATTAATCTGGAGCTCCCCCTGTGCCAGGTCCTGGTCCAGAGGCCTATTCCCAAGGTGTAGATGGAATCTAACAGAGACTCTGACGGGATTTTATCCCCAGGGGTGGCTGCTAGAGAGACGGCCCAAGCTCTGAAAACGCTGGCCCAGGCTGCCCGTGGAGTGGCTGCCTCTACAAGTGACCCTGCGGCTGCTCATGCCATGTTAGATTCTGCTCGAGACGTGATGGAGGGCTCCGCCATGCTCATCCAGGAAGCCAAGCAGGCCCTGATTGCACCCGGAGATGCAGAGAGTCAACAGAGACTAGCTCAGGTGAGGCTCGGAATTGGAAATCGTGGCCGTCATTGTCACCATTTATGTGGACATGTTGGCAAGCTGTCTGCTGGGCACTTTTTCCTGGCGTGAACACTTTAACTCAGCAGGTATTTTCAGAACCTTCCAAAGTGTCGTAGCAATGCTGGCCATACATGGTGGTCGCTTTTGTAAGTCTTGCCTAATGTTCCTCACGTTAATGTGAGATTTGCTTAATTCACAGTCAACAGAAGGTATGGGGGGCTTTGAACTCTGTCTTTGGAAGTTTAGGAGACCAGATATAACACGTTGGCTTAGGCCTGTGTATGCGGAACTACATTCATCCTCTTAGCCTGTGGGGTGAGGTAGGTGTACTAGGGCCAGCCACTCAAAAGTTTTGCACTCTTTTTCTTACTTCTTTGGATGATTCTTTGACTACCTGATGAAATCAGTTGGCCAGGTACCATCCAGGCAAAGTTCTAGATGTGGGGCTGGGAGGAGATGGTTTAGATTAGAGGGAATAGCACAGCCCACCTCCAAAAACCTTGCTTACCTTTTAGCTGAAGATACCAAAGGGGACAAACAGGGAGCCACTTACACATTCCTAGGCAGTGTGTCAGCAGCTCCAGGTTGGTCTGCAAGTACTTAGAGCATCCCACTTGCCCCCAGGCAGAGTGAGGTTAGGGTGATGGCAACCGAAGGTTGCTGAGCAGAAATCAATCTGCAGGCCTAGCTAGCTGTGACCCAAACAACTCAAGGTCTACTTCCACCTTGATGACCTCAGCAGGGCTCTCAACAAGGGAGATATTTCTATTTTTCTTGGTATAAGATATCTTTGTTTCAGAACCTGACCTCATCTTGGAGAGTTCTGTATTTGAATCACAGAGCCGTGACGTAGCCTGGCTTTGGGTAGCAGGTGTGACATGCTGTATCACTGTGCCGGACCCCTTCCTAAGGCAGAATGTTAACCCCAATGAGAGGGTAGAATTTTGCTCTTGGACAAGAGGCCCGGATGAGGTGATTTAATACAGTTAACAGTGTCAGGTAGATGCTGGAAGATAATTTCCTTATCTGGTTCAGGTCTGTGTATTGTCACTGTTTATCCCCAACAAATGTGCAAAAATGTTTGTACTGGAAGCTACTGTCTTATGGTGCTTCTCTCCCTGCGTGTACTCAGGTGGCCAAAGCCGTCTCACACTCGTTGAACAACTGTGTGAATTGCCTCCCTGGGCAGAAGGACGTGGACGTGGCCTTGAAGAGCATTGGGGAGTCCAGCAAGAAGCTGCTTGTGGATTCGGTGAGAGGTTCTTGGACTGGGAAGGGGCACCGGGGGAGCAGGCTCACCTTAGGTGTGAATGGAGTCTTTTCTCCTCCACGGGATCTCTGAGTAGCTAACCTTTCTCTTAGTCATCCTGTTTTGCCTGCTAATTTGTCTTTCCCTTGTTTTGCTTTCTGATCTGCAAAGTTCCCAGGTAGAACTTTTAAAATTCACTTTTTCTTTGAGCCCATGTTTCTGTTTGCTCTGGGGTGAGACAGGAAAGGGGGGATCATCTGGCTTTTGACCAGGTATTGGAGGGGAAAATGTGTCCAAGACTCACCGAGAGAGCAAGTAGTCAGGAGTGTCACCTGGGGCCGGTTCCCTCCCCTGCTTAGTCTGCTGAAGGAGGCTTGTGCTCGTTCATCTTTGTTTCTTCTCTGCACAGGTATGCAGGCAATGTATGTGGGTGACTGATAGAGTCTAGCTTAACTCTCTGGAACTTTTCACAAGAGGTTATCATTCTGCTAAATGACACTTGTATTCTGTAAAAAAGTTATCATTAGGAAAGACCACTAATAAAACAAAATTGGTGGCTATTAGTTTGGAAAAATGTGATTTGAAGTTCGATGGCATCTGCGTTTTAGTTCTAGAAAGCTAAAACTTTGAGAGTTTGCATCTTAGGAGAGACAAAATAGGGTGGGAGTTCAGAAAATGGATTCCGGAATCAGATTGCCCTGGTGTGGAGCCTGTCTCTGCCACTTAGGAAACCGTGAGCCCTAAAGATAAGCTGTCCATACCATTTTTAGATCCACAGTGTCAAGCATGGAGTAGGTGTTCAATAAATGTGAATGAATGAATGACTGTATATATGTTGAAAGTCAAACTTAGCATGGGCTCAGACCACACAGAGCTTTTTAGTCTTGGTGACTCAGAAATGCATCCCTGTAGAGTCTTTCTTCCCCTCACAATACCTACCTTTTTCTCTTCCATACAGAGTAAAACTTCTCACGCGATGTGCCTTCTGTTCTCTGTAGCTACCTCCAAGCACGAAGCCTTTCCAGGAAGCCCAGAGTGAACTGAACCAGGCAGCAGCTGATCTGAACCAGTCTGCAGGGGAAGTTGTCCATGCCACCCGGGGCCAGAGTGGAGAGCTGGCTGCAGCCTCTGGAAAGTTCAGTGATGATTTCGATGAATTCCTCGATGCTGGTATTGAGATGGCTGGTCAAGCTCAGGTGGGTGTGCAGGGAGCTCTCTGGCATTGACCTTAGCCTCTCTCTTCTCCACCCTCGAGACCAACTGAACAAGTAGGAAGAGGGAACCTGGAAACAGGCAGGCCACAGGTGCATTCTTTTTGCTGCTTTGGAAGCTCCATGACCTCACAGGCATGGCATTCGCAAAGACGCCATCAGCTTCCGTGTGAGGTGCTCTTAGTGATGAAAGATAACTTTTCCCACGATCCTCCAGCAGAATCCGTAGTCTTCTGTCATTTGGAGGGAGGGCAGGAAGAGGGAGAATGTTTAGTAGAAATTAGGACAGCTCTTTGAATGTAGGCTAATATAGTAAAAAACATATATATGTTTGTATTTGAGGTTTACTGGGCCCATTTGAATGCACTGTGTCTAATACTGAGTGTCAAGTGATTAAAAATTACCTCCTTCAGATGAACAGATAAACGCCTTGTTTAGAACAAGAGAGCATGACTGGTCTGGTGTCAGCTTGCAG
The DNA here is from genome assembly GCA_963574885.1 of Lepilemur ruficaudatus. Classification (NCBI taxonomy): domain Eukaryota; kingdom Metazoa; phylum Chordata; class Mammalia; order Primates; family Lepilemuridae; genus Lepilemur; species Lepilemur ruficaudatus. The sequence continues at coordinate 14,079 of CAUYRT010017924.1, forward strand.
AACTGTTTTTTTTTTTTTTTTTTTTCCTCCTGAGCTCCTATGAACTCCCTTAAAGAGAGATCTGGAGTGTCTGTTGCTCTGTTATCTATAGAGAAATGTCTCTCAGATGGCAGCCAGGTGAGAAATGTGTCCTCTCCCGAGCCAGGAACTTCAGGGATGCAGTCAGCTCTGAATATCGAGTCAGTGCCGGTCGTCTGTGCCAGGCTGAGATACACAGCTCCTTGACAACTCCAGCATTGTTGAGCAAGATGCTGGAATTGCTGCCTGGTCTGTGCATTGGCTCTGCTCAGCTCTCTCTCCTCCCACCCCCTCCCCCCTTCAATGCCTCTACTTGTGAGAAAGCACTGCTCTTGGCTAACCGACTCGGGGATGGATTTCTTTCCCTATTGCCTGCATCTCGATCGGAGCATCTCTTTGGGGAAGGGTAGACACTGGTTACTGTCTCAAGGAGTTTAGGCATCTGCAGACTAATTGGGTTTAATGTGATCTATACAGATAACTTGCCTCCATTTCAGGATGCTGCTCCTAGCTCTCTGATGTTTGCTTCGAGAATTGGACAGTCCCTAATTACTCTATCTCCTTTTGGCCTTTCAGACAAAGGAAGACCAGATCCAAGTGATAGGAAACCTCAAGAATATCTCTATGGCATCCAGCAAGCTGTTGTTAGCTGCCAAGTCTCTCTCTGTAGATCCAGGAGCTCCCAATGCGAAAAATCTCCTGGCTGCAGCTGCAAGGTAGGAGTGGGGCAAATGTGCTTTCATGTGTGGTTAAACAGTGTCACTGCAGTCTGAAGGATGTGCCTGACATCCTGCCACTTTCGCTGAGCAAAGAGTTGGTGCTGTCCGTAGGTCATCAGAGGGGGAGTTGAGTGACGGAGACTCTGATATTTTATAATGGCTCATTTCCATGTTTTTTCCTCACTAAAAATGTCTCTGTCTTTTCATATAACCTTTTCAGGAGGGACTGATTTGTAAACACAATGACTTAAATAGATTTTTTTTAAGCAGTGTTATGTATCTTTCAGATTATGAAAGTAATATATGCTTTTTGAAAAAGAAATCAGAAAATACTGAAAAGGATAAAGAAGGAACCAGTGCTCAATGAGTCATTCAACAGACGTTGATTGAGCACTTACTATGTGCCTAGCATCAGTGTTAGGTCGAATTTAACATGTCGTATCTGTCACATGAGGAAGGGCTCCAGTTCAGGATGAATGGGAAGGCAGTGGGAGTAAATTGGTTTTGAAAATATCTTAAAACATGAGTCTGAGTTTTGGATAATTTTAATGTCCTTCTTTCCTGTTGGTTTCCCCCAGGGAAGTGGGTAATACAACACAATTTCTGCACGAGGGCCGCTGTGGCACTTTAGTTGCGTAACTAGTGATCAAATGCCAGTACGTGGAGCCCTGCGGTGGCAGCCCAGGAAGATCTTACATTAGCAATCTCACGTTCATTTTCTTGAACCCACACGGTAGGGTATGCTACAACTCTGTGCTGGTGCAGGCATGTTTCCTTAGCATTATTTGACATCATGTTACATACAGAGAAGCTGGCAGTGGAGGGACATTAAAAACAGAACTATTAGGGGATGTAGAGTGCAGATTAGTGATTTTTGAAAAGCATAGCTTCACTTCTGCTTTCTTCTTCTTTTTTTTTTTTTAACTTGGTTTTATTTGTTTGCTTGTTTTTTCATGACTTTATGTCTCCCCTCGGAGCTCAATGGCTGTTTAAGTTATTAAGAGTCAGGAGACCTGAATTCTAGTCCAAGCTTTAATATTTGACTAACTCAGTCACATTGGTCAGGTTGCTCAACCTGTCTAAACTTTCCCATCTGCAAAATGGGGATCTGAAGTTCATCATCCTTAAGGCCTTTTTAGCTCTATGTAAGATTTCATGGTACTAATGGTCCAAACCTGACTCTCATCCCCTCTTGACTCGTAATGGTTTTTGTGGAGGGTTACACACTGTCAGAGCAGTTCCCTTGCAAACCCTTCCTTGAGTTTCCTCATTTATTCCCAGATAGTACATTTTAGCTGCAAACAATAGCTAGAGCCACTAGGGGAATGGAAAATTATCTTCACAAATCCCCACCTCCATCTCCTGCTTCGTTTGTGATTGTTCCGGTAAACAAGGGCCCTCCGTTGATGGGGGGCAGAGACGAGGGTGATGTCCGCTCTGCTGAGCAGCTGTTCGTTCCTTTTCTCCTACAAAGAGCCTTTGGATAATGCAAACTGCCATTGCCAGGTATCTAAACTCAGATGTTTTTCATTATCTTCAATTTTTTGCATCATTTCAAAATTATGGTTTCCAACTTGGAACGTGTTGTTTCATTCCCTTAAATTGTGGGAAGCAGGGGAATGTATAAATTGGCCTTTGGAAAGCCAGACAGAGAAGGAAACAGGCCCGGAAGGCATGTTGCTGGTGTGTGGCTCCATGGGTATCTGCAGGCCCCCTAGTGGTGGCATTGAGGAGAGTAAGTTAAAAAAAAAGGTGCCTTTTGCCTCTCTGTCCTGGCTCACAGCAATTGACAGAGTTCCCAGCCTGATGGTTTTATAGCCAAGTAAGCACTTAAAAATCATCACATGAAAATGATTGTCTCAGAATGGAACTGTTGCAAGAAGATGTTGGCACATTCTCCTTGTTTCTTGGCACATTTTGGCAAGCTGCTGCCTCCTGGGTGGTTTCTCAGCAGAAACTCCAGCCAGGTCAAGGGGGTCTAGGCGACTTCCTCTTTGCCAGGCCGAGGTTTGTTCATTCATTTTTTTGTTCTCTCATGCGTTCATTACACAGATTTTTATCACAGGCCTGGATGGGTGGAGCCCAGTTGGTCGGTGGTACCCACTGTGCACAAGACAAGATGTGGCCCTGGTGGAATCAGGCAGGAGACACACACCACACACACACACACACACACACACACACACACACCACACACACCACACACACACCACACACACACACCACACACACACACACGACACACACACACACACACACGGCATGCTCCCCTCATTTCCTCTAGGCACAGGAAGTTGAGCAGCAGGAATCCGATCATCAGTGTCCTCAGTCTTCAGTTCAAATGCCCTTCCTGCTCTTGCAATGGCCAAGCCCTGCCTGTCTTTCACATGCGTGTCCCTAGAAGCCCCAGAAATGCCACTACAGGGACCCAGGCCTGGACAGATTTGTTTGTGCCTTGCTTCTGTGTCAGCAGTCTTGTTGATCTTGTTCTTTGTGGCCTCTGTGGTCCTTTCTGCTCTGGGAAAAGAGGTTTGCTTCTGGAGAAAAGGTGGAGGATGTCCTTTTCCTCTGCCCTGAAATCTGCCTCTGAGCCCAGGTACGTTTGGAGACTCCAGCCCCTTGGTTTCGAATGCCTAAGGGAGAGGAAGTTGTTTTCTGTTTAGTGTCCAGCTTGTTCGTCTTCTTTCCACATAACTGACAGGTCTCTGGCTCCTTTCTGAGGAGTCGGGTAGAGCTAGAGACCCTAGAGACCCTTTTCATTATAGCCTTTTCCCAACCAGGGGCTGGTCTGATGCTCCCTGAACTTAGTCAAGGAAATGGAAAATCAGCTGGTACTTGCAAAAAAGAGGAAGTGTCCTATCTCTGAGCACCTTCCTTGAGCCTCTGCCCTCGCCTATTTGGGTTACCTCCAATTCTTTGCTCTTACACTGTTATAGACCAGAGCGTGAGAAATGACCACAGGATTCAGATTGGAATTTAAATTGGTTAAGTCTTTATTGCTGGCCAGGGCACACTCTCTGGCCTAGTCAAAACCAGGTTCAGAGTGTGGCCTCGAACACTAGTAACACATACTGTATATACCTTTTATCGCCAGAGAATACGTGACTAAAAGCCTATATTTCAGGACACTTTGGAACACCTTGGTTAACAATTTTATCTCTCGG
>CAUYRT010017928.1:0-25639 GCA_963574885.1 Lepilemur ruficaudatus
GCTTCATGTAACGCTCACAGGAGCCGGGCACGCGAGGGGCTGTTTGTCTCAGTGCCCTTCGGAGGAATTTCCCCCAGTGCTCATTCCAGTGACAAACAAAGCGAAGGACTCCACGGCCCCGCAGGTCCTGGCGCTGGGTGGGAAAGGAATCGGGCTTCGGCGGTGGGAAGCAGGGAGCGGAGACGACGTCTCCGAGAGCCGGGCCCGGTCTGCCCTCCGCCCTCCGACCCACCGCCCGGAGCACGGCTGCCGACTCGGGCACTGGCCCCCCGGCACGCGCCTGCTCGCTGGGGCTTCCTTTGTTTGACATTTATTTTTTACTGAGGTAAATACGCATATAAAATGTATCTTCTTTACCATTTTTGAGTGTGCAGTTCACAGTGATAAATACATTTATGTCATTTTTTTCTCCTTCATCCTCCTCTGTCGTCGCCTCCCCGGCCTCTGCTAATCCACTCTCTGTCTTCACGGGATCCACGGTGTTTTTTTAGCTCCCATATATGAGTGGGAACATGCAATATTTGTCTCTCTGTGCTTGGCTTATTTCACTTAACATAGCGGCTCCAGTTCCGTCTATATCACTGCAAATGATAAGATTTCATTGCTTTTTATCACTGAATAATATTCCACTGTGTATATATAGCCCATTTTCTTTATCCGTTCATCTGTTTGTAGCCACTTAGGTTGGTTCCATATTTTGGCTGTTGCGAATAGTGCTGCCATAAACACGGGAATGCAAGTAGCTCTTGAATATATTGATTTCCTCTCTTTGGAGTATATACTCAGCAGAATTGTTGGATCATAAAGTAGCTCCATTTTTAGTTTTTTGAGGAAACTCCATACTAGTATCCATAGATGGACTAATTTACATTCCCAATGACAGTGTATTGTACGAGGGTTCGCCTTCCTCTGCATCCTTGCCAACATCCCTCTTTGCCTGTCTTTTTGACGTAAGCCATTTAAACTGGGGTGCGATGATACATTGTGGTTTTGATTTCCATTTCTCTGATTATTAGTGATGTTGAGCATTTTCTCATATACCTGTTGGCCATTTGTATTTCTACTTTTGAGAAATATGTGTTCAGATCTTTTGCCCATTTTTTAAACTGGATTATGTGTTCTTTTGTTATTGAGTTGTTTGAGCTCCTCATATAGTCTGTTTTGTATTCCTTTGTCAGATGGCTAGTTTGCAAATATTTTGTCCGATTCTGTGGGTTGTCTCTTCCCTTTGTTGATTGTTTCCTTTGCTGTGAAGAAGCTTTTTAGCTTGATGTGATCCCATTTGTCTATATTTTCTTTCATTGTCTGTGCTTGTGAGGTCTTACACACAAAAAAATTTGTCCAGACCAATATCCTGGAGCATTTTTCCAATGTTTTCTCCTAGAAATTTCATAGTTTCAGGTATTAGATTCAGGTCTTTAATCCATTTTGATCTGATTTTTGTGTATGGTAAGAGATAGGGGGCTAGTTTCATTCTTCCACATACAGTTATCCAGTGTTTCCAGCACCATTTATTGAAAAGACTGTCTTTCCCCATTGTGTGTTCTTGGCACTTTTGTCAAAAATGAGTTGTTGAAAATGCATGGATTTATATCTTGGGTTCTCTATTATATTCCATTGGCCTATGTTTCTGGTTTTATGACATTACTATGCTGTTTCGGTTACAATAGCATTGTAATACATTTTAAAATCAGGTTAGTGTGATGTGTATCCAGCTTTGTTCTTTTTGCTCAGAATTGCTTTATCTTTTTGAGGCCTTTTGTTTTCCATGTAAATTTTAGCATTTTTTTTTTCTATTTATAGGAAGAATGCCATTGGTATTTTGATAGGGATTACATTGAGTTCATAAATTGCTTTGGATAATATCATCAATTTAACAATGTTAATTCTTCTAATCCATGAGCATGAAATATCTTTCCATTTTTTGTATGTGTTTTTTCCATATTCTTTCATCAGAGTTTTATAGTTTTTCACTAGATAATTTCTAACATTTTGTTGATTCTTACTTCAGCATGGTAGAGTATAGTCAGATAGCCTGAATTTATATTTATACACACATACATAGGGACTTAAAAAAGTTTGTAAAAAAATTGAATTAAAAGATAAAAATAAAAAATATAAACCCTCTTTCTCATCATAAGGTCCATCAATTTCAAGACATTTTGTAAGTAATGATACCAGCCATTTAATCCATCTCTAAACAACTGAGGGTCATGGGAATTTAACCATGTCAAATGTAGTCTTCTTTTTATATTATTAACCAAAAACAATGGGTGCCATTTATAAAATTTTTAAGATTAGGAAAGAAAAAGAAGTCATTAGGAGCCAAACTAAGAATGTAAGTTGAATTTCTAATGCATTTCCATCAAAAGTCTCACAAAATTGCCCTCGTTTGATGAAAGGAATGAATAGCAGCATTCTTGTGATGGAGGACTCTCTGGTGAAGTTTTCTGGGGCATTTTTCTGTTAAGTCTTTGGATAGTTTCCTCAAAACACTCTCACAATAAGTAGATGTGATCATTCTTTGGCTCTCCAGAAAGTCAACAAAAAATGTCTTGAGCATCCCAGAAAACTATTACATGACCTTTGCTCTTGACTGGTCCACCTTGGCTCTGACTGGACCACGTCCACCTCTTGGTAGCTGTTGTTTTGATTATGCTTTGTCTTCAGAATTGTACTGGTGAAGCCATATTTCACCTCCTGTAACAATTCCTTGAAAAAATACTTGGGAATCTCAATTTTATTTGTTCAAAATGTCTATTGAGAAGGCCGGGTGCGGTGGCTCACACCTGTAATCCTAGCACTCTGGGAGGCTGAGGCGGGTGGATCGCTCAAGGTCAGGAATTCGAAACCAGCCTGAGCAAAAGCGAGACCCCGTCTCTGCTAAAAATAGAAAGAAATTAATTGGCCAACTAAAAATATATAGAAAAAATTAGCCGGGCATGGTGGCGCATGCCTGTAGTCCCAGCCACGTGGGAGGCTGAGGCAGAAGGATCGCTTGAGCCCAGGAGTTTGAGGTTGCTGTGAGCCAGGCTGACACCACGGCACTCACTCTAGCCCGGGCAACAGAGTGAGACTCTTATGTCAAAAAAAAAAAAAAATGTCTATTGAAAGCTCCACTTTTGTTTGTGTCTGATCTGCACGTAAGGTTTTTGGCACCCGACTGGAAAGTTTAGTCAAATTTAATTTTTCAGTCAGAATTGTTTAAGTTAAACCAATTGAAATATCTATGGTATTGGATATTGTTTCTGCTGTTAATTGTAGGCCCCCTTCAATTAGGGCACAGACAAGATTAATTTTTTCCTTGAAAATTGATGTAGAGGATCTATTACTGTAGGCTTCATCATCAACATCATCTTGTTCCTTCTTAAAATGAGTTATCCATTTGTAAACTTTTGATTTCTTTGAGGAATTGTCTCCATAATCTTGCTATAAAGCATCAGTGATTTCTCCATTCTTCCACTCAAGCTTCACCATGAATTTGGTGTTTGTTCTTGCTTCAATTTTAGTAGAATTCATGTTGCTCTGATAGGGGCTTTTGTCAAATTGCTGCTTTATCCTTCTTAGTGCCTAAAGCTAGATCCTGTTAAGACATGTTATAACAAGTTAGTATTATATAAGTAGATTTTGGTGCAAAAAAATTTTGAAAGTCCCTTAGTATAAAATTAAGTTTATTCAGTCTTTTGAGGTTCTGATACATATACATATATCTATATATACATATATACATATATGTATATGTATATACATATATACATATATGTATATGTATATACATATATGTATATATGGTTATAGGTTATTTATATAAAACATACAATAACATATACTATATACACACACATAGTTACACACACATACATGTATGATTACATAAGCTTGTTTAGCTGGTTGAGGTTCCACAACCTCTCAAAATCTCAGTTTTATCATCTTCAAATTGGGAATAAAAATATCATGGTATTTAATTTAATTTAAAGCCTTCAACTTCATACAGTACAGGGGTCACTAAAGATTTCTTTTTAATGAAAACTTGGTTCCTCCCCACAAGCCAATGGTTTTATCTGTAGTAACATCAATCCTTTATGATGCTGGAGGAAAAAAACTGGCTTGTCAGATGCTTCAAGAGATATTGAATACAAAACCAATACACTCTGCATTATTGGTGGAATGTACCTGATTGTGACTCTATGATCTGACAGTAGAAACAACTCCCTAGGTGAGATGTAATATAACTTCACTGTAGAAACTACCTCGTAATATCATAATGAGAAATGATAATAACAATGATGATAATGATGATAAAGTAGTGGGGTTTCTCTAAGATCAAATTCTTAACAGGTCACATCCGAATATTGTATATGCAATGTTAAGTACAGGTGAGCAACATGTACAATAGAAAAACGCCAGATCATCGGTGTCCAAGTGCGATGGATTGGATATTTGATCCCTCCAAACCTCGTGTTGAAATCTGGTCCCCAATGTTGGAGGGGGGCCTAAAGGGAGGGGTTTGAGTCATGCAAGTAGAGCATTTGTGGATAGATTAACGTCCTTCCTGGGAGGAGGATGAGTGGAGGGAGGAGGGAGAGCTATCACTCTATTAGCTCCCGTGAGAGCTGGCTTTTAAAAGAGTCTGGCACCTTTCTTCTTGTTTCTTCTCTCAACACATGATCTCAGCACATGTGAGCCCCCTTGTGACTTTTGCCATGAGAAGAAATAACCTGAGACTTTCACCAGATGCCCAGTCTTCCAGCCAGCAGAATTATGAGCCAAACAAACTTTTCTTTAAATAAATTACCCAGTCTCAATTATTTCTTTGTAACAACACAAATGGACTAAGGTACCAAGGTAATTTAATGGCTCTGTAAAAAAAAAGAATTTACACACAAGGGCATACATATACACACATACACCTGCAGAGAAATTACTGGTGTGTATGTTTCGAGAAACAACCAACCAACTAAAACATTAAAAGAGACTGTACTGGTGCAGCAAAACTCCCTGACTCCTATTTTGCTCCTTTTTTTCTCTGTCAAGCACAGTCAACTTTGGCCTGTAAAGAGTAAAGTGAACATTACTGAAAATAAAGTAAATAAATCCATGATGGAGAAAAAGATTGTAAGAGCACACATATTTGCTTTACATGAGTTCAAACTTTCTGACTAATCTAAAGTACACCCAGGGTCTCAAGAGAGTGTCTAAATTAGACAACTGTCATTGATCTTTCACATTCGTGTAAAGACAAAGAGGTTCTGAAAGACTGGAGATGGGTAAATTCTATTAATAATTAAAAGATGGAATAAGGTTTATTCCACAAACCACTCACTAGTAAGCTTCCACTGTGACCTGCTAAAAACATTGAAATCCCTTTAGACTAAAATTTCCAGTCTAAGATGTAAATCTTTTGCCACGGTAAGATTGTCCTTCCTTCGTTCAGTTTTTCCTTTCTTCCTCCCTTTCTTCTTTCTCTCTCTTTCTTTCTTTTCTTTCTAATAAATATTTCATTTTAGGAGATTTTGTAAATATAGTACAAAAATTACAAAGATATACAGAGAGTACACATATGCACTACAACTAGTTTCCCCTGTTACTAACGTTTGACATTAATATGGCTTATTTGTTACAACTAATGAACCTATATTGGTAAATTAGTATTGACTAAAGTCCATAATATATTCAGTTTTTTTAGTTTTGACCTCATGTCCAATTTCGGCTGCAGATCTCATCAATATACCAAATCATATTTGGTAGTTTTGGCTCCTTAGGCCCCTTAGGCTATGACAGTCTCAGTTTCTCAGACTTTGTTTGTTTTTGATGACCTTGACAGTTTGAGTGGTTATGGTAAGATAAGGTATTTTATGGAATGCTGCCTAATTAGAGTTTGCCTAGTTTAGACTTGTCCTGTGGTTCTGGAAGGGAGACCAGAGAGGTAAAGCATCGTTTTCATAACACCACGTGAGGAATTCATACTATCTATATGGCTGATCAAGTTGATTTTGACCTGCTAACATGGCCGGGGTAGTGTTGTTTAGGTTTCTCCACCTTTTAGTTCCTCTCTTCTCCACTTTCCATACTGTACTCTTTGGAAGGAAGTCGCTGTGTGCATTCCACGATTAAGGAGTGGGAGTCATGAACCTTCTTCTTGAAAGTAAAGCGTCTACATAAGTTACCTCAAATTTTTCTGCAGGGGAGATTTGTCTCTTCTCCCCTATTTATTTACTTTTTATTCTATCATTTATTTATATTAGCATGGACCAGTAATATTTATTTTATGCTATGGGCTATAATTCAGCAACATTTTATTACTCAAATTGTTTCAGCTTGGCAGTTGAGCTCTTTCAGTGATCACCCATGTCCCTTTGACACACTCTCAGCTCTGTGTGTGGAGCAAGTGTGCACACACACGTGCATGCTTGCTTGGTTTGTTGAGGATTTCTTTACTTTCTGACACTTCAAGATGCTACAGGATCATCTTACATGTTTCCTGCCAGGTATGGTGAATGTTTTTGCCCCCTCCATAACTCATGTGTTGGAAACTCAATCCCTAATGCAACAGTATTGGGACATGGGGCCTACGGGGAGATATTTAGGTCATGAGGGCTCCACTCTCATGTAGGGATTAATGTGATAAAAAATATCTTGTGGGAATGGGCATTTTCTCTCTTTCTTCCACTCTTCTGCCTCATGAAGACACAAATAGAAGGCGTATACTAGATGCTGCTACCTAGATCTTGAATTTCCCAACTTCCAGAACCCGGACAGAATAAATTTTTCTATGCAGATTACCCAGTCTCAGGTATTCTGTTATAGCAGTGCAAAACTAGGACACTGCCCCAGTCCTAGTATCAGCCATTTTTCTAAGAAACCTCCTTCCCTTTACTGGAGAACATTAGAAATCAAGCTCACAGTACTAGGTATACTCCTTGATATTGCATGTCATTTTTTCTAGGTCCGTTCAGCCAACAATGCAAGGAAATATATGCATACTTACCAAACCATGTGTGGGTTATATATTTATGGATATTTATATATAGATTTTATATGTATGTATATACACAATGGTTACATATAGTAATACTGATAGATCTATACGTATGTATACATTGTGTATATATTAAGCTAAATATATGTTTATACTGATGTCTCCAACTATACTCTATCACAAAATGGATTATTCTAGCTTCATCACCTTGTTTATTTGTAATCTTCCACTCCAACAGTGAGAAGCCCAGCTCCTGCCATCTACCATTCTGTTGTTTAATTGTTCAATTTCAGTATACATGTGTACGATAATATCAGAACTAGTAACGCTTACCTCCATGGTAAACAACTTTACCAACTAGGGCGCAGTATTTCTGTACAGTTTCTTTTGTGTTTAGACTTACAGACTCTACTCACTTCAGAAATTACTTATATTATCACATTTTCCTTTAGTTAGTTTTATATATTAGTAATATTTTGTTAGAGACTTTTGTAATGTTCTACATTCCATTCTGAAATCCTCTGACCTCCTCAATAATTTTTTAAAAAATTGACATACATTAAGGTTTACCGATTTTGGTATTATCTTCTGTTGGTTTTGAGAAATGCAGTATGTCTGCCTATCGCCTTTGTTAAGGTGTATTTTACCATATTTGGCCATTTTAAAAGTTGGTTGTTTGCTTTCTTACTGTTAAATTCTAAGAGTTATTTGTATATTTTGAATACAAGTCTTTTTTCAGACATGTATTTTGCAAATGTTTTTCCTAATCTGTGGTTTAGCATTTCCTTCTCTTAACAGTGACTTTTCCTGAGCAGGATTTTAATTTTAATAGTGTGTAAACTAATATTTTTTTTCTTCTGTGGGTTGTAATTTTGGTGTTGCATTAAGAAACTCATCACCAAATCTAAGTTTATATAGATTTTCTCCTATGTTTCCTCTAAATTTTTTAGTTTTACACTTTGCAAATAGCCCTATTATCTATTTTTAGTTAAATTTTGTAAAAGTTTTAAGTTGTAAGGTCTGTGTCTTGGTTTCTTTCTGTTTCTTTTCTTGCAATTGGATATGCAATTGTTCCAGCACTATTTGTTGAAAAGGCTTTCTGCTGAATCATTTTTGCTTATCTGTCAAAGATCAGTGACTATATTTGTGTTGATATACTTCAGGGTTCTCAGTTCTCTTCTGTGGATGTATGTGTCTATATATACACCACTCCATGCTGCCTGCCTTGATTATGTAGCCTGATAGTAAGTTTTATAAATGAATAGTGTGAGTCTTGTAACTTGGTTCCTCTTGACTTTAGAATCATTTCATCAATACCTACAAAATGGCTTTCTGGAATTTTGACTGAGATTGCATTGAATCTATAGGAAGAATAATAATTCTTCTATAATTGGGAAGAATTAAAATCTTAATAATATTGAATATTCTGATCTATAAATATATAATAGCTCTCCATATCTTTGGATCTTCTTTTCTTTCTTTGATTCATTAAGTTTTTATAATTTGCCACCTATAGATCCTATATACTTTTTTATATTTATACCTGTTTTATTATTGCATTGTTGTGAATGGCATTTTTGAATATTTCAAATTCCAATTGTTTATCATTTAAATATGAAAAAACAATTGAATTTCTATTATAATTTTTTTATCTTGTGACCTTGCTATACTTGTTATTAGTTCGAGAAATTTTTGTTTAGTTGTTGTTGATTTTTAGACAATTATGTAATTTAAGAACAAAGATGCATATTTCTTCCTTTCCAAGATGCATAATTTCTACTCTATTTTCTTGTCATATTGCTCTGTCAAAGATTCTAGTACGACTTTGAATAGGAATGGTGAAAGAGGAGTTTTTTTGTCTTGTTTCCAGTCTTGAAGTAAAAACTAATGTCATTAAGTATGCTGTTACCTGTAGGCTCTTTGTAGATGTCATTTTTCAAGGTGAGGAAGTATTTCCTATTTTTACTTTGCTGAGAGATTTTATCATGAATGGTCATTGGATCTTTTGGAATACTTTTTCTGAATCTATTGATAAAATTATATGATTTTTGTTTTTTAGCTTGTTGATGTGAAGAATTACATTAACTGATGTTTAAAAGTTGAACCAGCCTTGCCTATCTGGAATAAATCCCACTTGGTCATAGTGTGTAATACATTCTTTTTTATATTTATATGTATATATATACATTGTTCTATTTAACTTACTACTATTTTGTTGTGAATTTTTACATCAATGTTTATGAGAGAAATTGCTCTGTAGTTTTTTTACTCAAATGTGTTTATCTGATTTTGATCTGATAATATTCATGTACTCATAGATGAGTCTATATTCTAGAAGAGATTGAGGTGAATTGGGATTAATTTTTTCTCAAGTATTTGGTAGTTTTCACCTGGGGAACACTGGGTCTGGTATTTTCTTTTTAGAAGATCTTTAGTTTCAGTCAATTTCTTTAATATAGAATGGATATAGAACTATTCAGATGATCTATTTCTCCTTTTTTTGAATTTTGGTAGTTTATGCCATTCAAGTGAATGGTCAATTGCATCTAAGTTACCATGTTTGTAGGCATAGAGTTGATTGCAGTATCTTTTTAATTATTTTATTGACTATGAAATATGTAGTGATGTCCTCTCTTTTATTTTTCATTCTGTGGGATGGTTTTCACTTTTTAAATAGTATTCTTTAAAGCACAAAAGTTTTAATGTTGATGAAGTCCAATTTGTTTCTAGAACAATTCCTCTTATTTGTGGTAACACTTCTTTCTAACTTTAACATCCACTTTGTTTGATATTATTATAGCCACTCCGCTATGGTTACAGCTTGCATTGTACATATTTTTCCATCCTTTTATTTGTCTATTTATCTTTGAACATAAAGCATGTTTTTTGTACACAGAATATAGTTGTATTTTGATTTTTACTTGGTCTAACAATTACTGCCTTCCAATTAGATTGCTTAATCTAATCTATTTACTTTTAATGTCACTATTGATATAGTTTGATTTACTTGTGCCATTTTACATTTTGTTTTATGTGTGTCTTGTGACTTTCTGTCTCTCTGCTTGCATTGCCCATGTGTTCTTGCATACTGTCTACTTTATTCATTAGTCCCCTTAGCATATTAATCATAGTTGTTTTAAATTCCTGGTCTGTTAATTCAAACATTTCTTCCATATCTGTCTGGATTTGATACTTGCTCTCTCTTCAGACCATGATTTTTTGCCTTTTAGCATGTCTTATAATTTTTTATGTCTTATAAATTTTTATGTCTGATAGCCAGACATATTACAGTGGGCAAAAGGAACGGGTGTAAATAATGCACGCAAGGTGTGGAGAGGCAAGGAAAACATTCTATAGTTATGATCTCAGCCTTTTAGTAGCCTGCACCTCTTTGAACTTCACGGGTGCTTCTCAGTCTCCAGCCCTCCTCAGTTAGGTGGGACAGGACGGCTACCATGGGCCGGAGTTGGCTACTTTCCTTTGTCCATATGAAAGGCGAGAGGAGGCTGATGGTGACAGTTCCCTTTCCTCGGGTCAGTTAGGCTCTGGTCAAACTCCAAAAGCTCTGGTTAAATATAATAGTCTCTCTTAAGCTCAGACCTTATTAAGAAAAACAGAATGCTCTGGTGTTCTTAAAAATACTTCTTTTTCTCCTCCCCATGCTGGAGACATAAGGAGATTTTTCTGTGATATTCCCTGTGAGCACCTGGCAGAGCTCCTGAAGGTAAAACTCACAAACGTATTGGGACCTGCCTATGACTGGGCCCCTCTGGAGACTTTAACTCTCAGAGCTGTCCTCACTGAGCCTCGGGCAATTCAATTGAGGTTCAGGTTTCCTTTATTCAGGACTGGTTACCTGGGACATTGGTACCTGTGGGTTTCTACCTCACTGGTGAGTTGTGATTCTCTGTGTTTACCCACTGATCTCTCCTATTTTGGGAGCAGGGGCTTGCCCTGTGCTTTCCCTTCTCTCATGGATCTAAGAAGAGTTTTTGGTTTTTGCAGTTTGTTTAGCTTTTCACCTAGAAACTGTAAGTCTCCATATTATTTTTCCAATATATATTTTAAACTAACCTAAGTCCACCTTCAAAGCACTATACCAGTTTGTATGTAGTGCAGATGGATTGTAATAGGGTACCTTTGATCCCTCTCTTCTGTACTTTATGTAATTGTTCCTATTATTACTTTAAACAAACAGTTTTCTTTTAGGTCAATTAAGAATAAGAAAAATATCTTTAGGTTTTTGAGGTATCTCCATACTACTTTCCATAGAGGTTGAAGTAGTTTGCAGTCCCACCAGCAGTGTAAGAGTGTTCCCATCTCTCTACATCCATGCTAGCATCTGTTCTGGGACTTTTTGATAAAATCCGTTCTCACTGGGGTTATGTGATATCTCACTGTGGCTTTGAATTGCATTTCCCTGATGACTAGAGATATTGAGCATTTTTTCATATGTTTATTGGCCATTAGTCTGTCTTCTTTTGAAAAGATTCTGTTCATGTTGTTTTCCCACTTTTTTGTGGGGTTGTTTGATGTTTTCTTGCTGATTTGCTTGAGTTCTTTGTAGATTCTGGTTATTAGCTCTTTATTGGATTTCTTTTGATCCAGCAATCCCACTCCTGGGTATTTACCCAAAGAAAAAAAAGACATTCTATAAAAAAGACACTTTCTTCAAATGTTTATAGCAGCACAATTCACAATTGCAAAGATGTGGAAACCCAAGTGCTCATCAATACATGAGTGTGTTAATAAAATGTTGTATATGTATACCATGGAGTATTACTCAGCCATAAAAATGGTGAATTGATGTCTTTTCTAATAACCTGGATAGAACTGGAGACCATCCTCCTAAGTATTGCAAGAATGGAAAAACAAGCACCAAATGTACTCATTATTAAATTAGACTTAAATGATCAACACTTATGTGTACATATGGTAATAAAATTCAATGGAAATCAAGCAGGTGGGTGGGGGGAAAAGGGGATGGATAAATTCACACCTAACAGGTACAATGCACACTCTCTGGGTGATGGATGCACTTTAAACTTTGACTCAAACTGTATGAAAGTAATTCATGTAACCAAAACATTCTTGTCCCCTAATATTCTGAAATTAATAAATAAATAAATAAAGCATTATATATTATTGTTAATAAAAAAGAATGAGAAAAATAAAATATTTTATTTTATTTCATTTATTACTTTCCCCAGTTCTCCTCTTTTATTTACGTAGAGTTGGGTGCATTGCCTATAGAATTTCCTTTCTTTCTGAAGAATTTTTTTTAAAAAAAATTTCTTGCAAGAGAACATCTTCTGGTAATGAATTTCCTAAATTTTTAATTGTCTGAGAAAGTTTTTATTTCTTTTTTATTATTGAAGTATAGCTTCGCTGGATATAGAATTCTAACATGGTGATTTTCTTCCTGCGAATTCTTTAAATATTTTACTCTATTCTTGTTTGTATGAATCCTGATGGGAAGTTCGTATCAATACTTATCCTTGTTCCTCTGCTCTCAAAATTTTTTCTTGTCTTTTCTCTGTATTTTGAATATGTCATTTCTAGGTATAGATTTTTTGGTATTTACCTTGCTTTTTGTTCATTAAGTTTCCTGGATCTATGGTTTAGTGTCAGTCATTAATTTTGGAATATTATCAGTGATTATTACTTACAATATTTTCCCTGCTCTATTTATTCCTCTTTTTCCTTTTGATATTCTAATTAGAAATTAGACTAATCTGAAATTAGTCTCCAATTTTGGTTTGCATGTTTTTAAATTCAATTTTTCTATTTGTATTTCAGTTTGGGAAGTTTCTACTGATCTACCTTCAAGCTCACTGACATTTTTGTTTGTTTGTTTTTCCTTAGCTATGTACAGTTTATTGACCAGCTCACAAGGCCATTCTTCACTTTTTTCTTTTTTTAACAGATCTTTTGACTTCTAGTATTTCCTTTTGATTCTTTTTTAACGTTTCCATATCTCTGGTTACATTATTTATCTAATCTTGATTGTTGCTGCTTTTTCCACTAGAGCCCTTAACCTATTAGCTAAGCAGTTATTTTAAATTCATTTTCTGATAATTTCATTATCTGTGGCATATCTGAATCTGATTCTGCTGCTTGTTTCATTTCTTAAAATTTTTTTCTTATATATTGGCATTCCTTTTATTATTACTTTTTTTGTTGAAAGTCAGGCATGTTTCATCAGATTATAGAAACTGGGAAAAATAATGTTAGAATTTATTTTAATCAGACTAGGAGTTGTGCTGTGTTTGGTGTTTCTTGTAGCAATAGGTGCCAAAGCCTTCATATTTTTCGTGTCTTTTTTGTGTCCTCTTTTGACTGTGGGCTTCCATGAGTACTCATTCCCAGAGTGTGGCTGATTCTTATAGATTTTTAATTTGTAATTCACCGCTATTATACTGAATCCTTGTTGGTATCTTAGGTGTGTGTGGGGGGGTGAAGTTGTAGTATAAGCCCTAAAATTAACATAATGTACTGGCTGACAACTGAAACTGGACATGTCTTGGATGTTCTATCCCCAGTTCCCCTTCCCACTGCACTCCTGTGGATAAGGTCCCCTAGTCCAATAAACCTTCTTATCCCAGTGACAAGACATCATGCTTGCTTATCCTTGTGTAGGCGTCAGTTCCCTGAAAGCCCACATAATTTCTCAAACAAGCCAATCACATCTTACAGGAACCAGGGGTCACCTTACCCTCTTGGTACTGAAAAGCCTTCCCTCCCACAGACCCTGCTTGTTCAATTTTTTCCTGAGTGCAAACCCCGTGTAATGATGCATGTCATACAATGTCCTCCTTCTCCAGGCTGTGGGTATATATGCCTAATAAGTTGCTATTGATTTCAGCTGCATGATGTTGGTGTTGTGTGTTCAAACTTTCTCCTAACCCTAGTGGGGAGTCTTCCCTTACCACTGGGGTGAAAAGAAATAATCAAAACAGAAGTATTCTACATTCGTACAATTAAATCTCAGTCTTTTAGTGGGCTTGGGTCTGTGGACTGTGAACTTCACAAGTTTGTTCTCCCCCACCAGTGGTACTTTTTGTCCACTTCAGATGAGGCAGGAGGACTAGAGGGGCTGGAGTGGGAGAAATGCTGTTCTGGAAGTTGGGATAAGGCTCTGGGTATGTAGACCACTCTGGGCATTTTACAGTGGTTACCCTTCCCTTTGCCCTGACAAAGCCATGAGGGAATATGTCTCTGATACTCACTGTGAAAACCCAGTACGATTCCTGGAAGTAACAACCACAAAAGCTTAGGGGCTACCCGAGGACTTAGGCTCCTAGCAGTTTCTCTCTCACATTAGTTCTCACTTGTGATATTGTGATATAACAAGAAATATATATTATACCTTCACACTCAGTTTCTGGCAAACAGCTCCTAAAACCCATGAAATTTCCTGGGATATGGGGTGAGAAAAATGGTTTTTGTTATTAGTAATAAGCCTCTTTCAACTATACATGGATTTATGTAAATAAGGTGATTTTTGGTGGATGGGGCTAGTTGCCAGAGAAGCCAACCATATGATTAGAGTATTCAAACTTTAGCCCCATCTGCAGAATTCCAGGGAAAAGAGGGAGGCTGGAAATTGGATTCGATACTAATGGCCAATGATTCCATCAATCATGCTACATAATGAATTTTTCCTAAAAATTTTAAATAATGGGGATAAGAGGGATTCTGGGCTGGCGAATACATTCATTGAGATGCTAGAGATGATGTGCCCAGAGAAGCCATGGAGGTTCCATGCCCGTCTTACATACCTTGCCCTGTGCATCTCTTCTATTTGTTCCTGAGTTGAATCCTTTATACTAACTAAACCAGTGATCATAATAAAATGCCTCCTTGAGCTCTGGGAGCCATTTTAGTAAATTACCCAAACTGAGGAGGGGTCACAGTAACGGCTGATTTATCCTGGTTGGTCAGAGCGTGGTCACACCTGTGACTTGCACACGGCATGTGAAGTAGAGGGCAGCACTGTGGGTTTGAGCCCTTACCCCGCGGAGCGTGTGCTAACGCAGGTAGTTAGCGTCATAATTGGAGTGAAGGACACCCACTGGTGCCTGGAGAGTTGGAGGATTGCTTAATGTGAGGAAAAGGCCCACACATTTCCTGTCAGAAATGTTGTGTGAATAGAGAAAAGCAGCTGTTTCCCCTTTTAACACTCCACCTCCAGCAGTCATCAGAGTTACCATTCCAGTGTTCCCGCCCACTTGTGGCTCCCGCGGCTCCTGCTGCAGGTGGCTGCCGCAGCCTGGCTCTCGGGATCACCTACCGCTCCATGTTGCAGGGTGGCTTCTGAACGGAAATCTCAGCTCTCTAATGAGGCCCAGGAAGTTACTGATTTTCAGTTTGTTCTGCTTTTTCCTGTTGTAAGCGTGAGAACGATGACTTCTAAGCTTTTTAAATGTCACAACTGAACCAGAAGTGCTGTTTTTTTTTAAAGTTTCTGACTCATATATGACGTAATTACTTAACTATAAATGTGCATGTTATCAGTGTCATTTAAGCAAGAGCAGATCTGTTCGCATCTTCCTGGGACCCAAGATGGTGTTTTTTTTTTTTTTTTTCTGTAGGCAAAGTGGGGAGTCTTCATTTCAGCTACCATTATCGTCATGCACAATGCAGCCTCTGCTGATACAGAGCAGGGAACTAATGCAAAGGATGCATTTGGCTTCTTACACGTTCTCTGAGAAACTCATTTGTACGGTGGTGGCATCAGGTGCACCTTCTATTGGTTTCAGAGGAACAGAAATGCTAACTTGCCAGCTCCCTTATTTGCTCCATTAGTAACTCTTCAACAGCCCAGATAAGTTTTCTTCCCTGCTGGTCTTTCCAAGAAAGTATGCACGGTAGCTTTTAAAAATTGTTCTTACCAGGACTGCCCCACAGAGGCTGGGCCTTGAGGTATGCCAGACCCCTTCATTCTCAAATTCCGGTTTCTGATGTGTCAAATGTATAGACAAGTACACAAATTATCAACAAATCACCCAGACCCAGGTATTCCTTTATAGCAACACAAAATGGACTGGACATTATTTCAGGAATAATGGGAACTTGGAATATGAGGGAGATGTCTGAGTGGCGATTTAATTTTATTTCTTAACCTAGGTCATAATTAAAAAGGGTTTAGCTGGGCAGGGTAGTACATGCCTGTAGTCCCAGCTAATTGGGAGGCTGAGGTGGGAGGATCCCTTGAGCCTAAGAGTTCAAGGCCAGCCTGAGTAACATAATGAGACTCTCATCTGTATTAAAAAAATTAATTTTAAAAAATAATTTTTTAAAATGTTTAGCTCTCTGTTCATTTCATTGGCTTTAAAATAGAAATCTTCTAATTTCTTGAGTGACTAGAAAGTGATCATGGTGCAAGCCTTCCTGCACCGTTTAATCCCATTCCTAATTCATTGTCTCACCGGCCTCCCTGTCAACTTGAGAATTTACTCCCACTGCTCGTAGTAAAGATCTACCCTCCAACTGCCCAAACCCCAGAAACATAGAATTCTAGGCCTTGGATGATGTCTTGAACCCTGTGGGAATCAAAGCTGCTTGCTTCTTCAAAAACTGTCTCAGATCGACATACGAGAAGCTGAATAAAGAGGTAATGGCCCTGGAAAGTCTAATCAGTGGTGCAATAAAGGAACAGAAGAGGTGATTTAGGACGGAGGCCGGAGTCTAGCGTCCAGAGGTTGAGGTTCAAATTCCGACTCCACCTGGGATGACCCCATGAGTCACCTCCTCTCTCAGCCACTGGTAATATTAATAATTATTAACATTTCATCTGTAAAATATGAAATAATAATTATTTGGAAGATTACTGAAAGGATTAAATCAGAAGAATCTACACAAAGTTCCTAGGACACTAGAAGTGATACCTATTATAATGGGTGGAATGGAAACATTAACTGCAGAAGGTGTAGCATAAAAGCATTTCAGGTAATAAAGAGGGGAAACTTGTTCAAGGACAAAGGAGAGAGCAACCACTTGCCCAGGCCTTTCTCTTGGTACCCTGAAATGATTGAATAACGTTTGTTTCCCGAATGCCATGTTTACACAGCAATCTGATTGTGAGTACTATATAATTACAAAATGACTATATTAATGGAAGACTTAGTTCATTTTTTAATAAATAAGATTTTCACATTTTGCATCTAAATTCATTGATTATGCATAAAGAGGTCAGGAAAGCCTTGTGGCTTTATTAAATTGATTGACATCTAATAACTTAATTATCTACAGAAACAGATGTTACTTCAAGTGAAAACACATTATCTTACACACAGGGAGGAAAATTAAGGCATCGAACGCTGTGGAGATCTCTAAAATGACTATATTGAGGCTCAAAGGAGAAAGAAACAACAAAACATCAGGGCTCCTGATTTGAGTTCTACTTTATTTCATGTCTTCCAAATTACTTTCATCTTGAATATTTTTTACATTTCATTTGACTCCAGTTTAGGAGACTGTGTACGTGCACACACACACATACCCCAGGACCTGGATGCTGTTGAAATCCAGAAGGACTGTGATCTTCCTTGTCCTGTGAGAGGAAATAGCACTGCCTACCTCTTTTATCTCTTTAATAATAAAATCTTTGCCTATGAATATCCACTAACACAGAGAGATCCCACGGTTTTGCTTTGTTTTGTATTTTCTGGTGTTCCTTGCTTTCTTATTAGAGTGCTTGCTTCTTTTTATGCCGCCTACCGTGTTAGCATCTGATTCATTGTTACTCTTCATCCTCTAAGAAGAGGATGAGGTCAAGCCCACCTGGCCAGGTCACGTTTCTCGGTATATCCCCAGTTTTCCTTTTACTCTGAGTCAGGCTCACTTCACTGAGATAGGGAACTGACAGGCCCTGCACCATAGTTATAAAGCCCAAACCAAGGTCTCTGATAACATAGGAAGCAGTGGAGAAATTGGCCAAAACCAGCTAGAGCCACGATGGCCACAAAAAATGACCTCAGCTTACCCTCACTGCTCATTATACCCTGCTTACAATGTGTTAGCACGCTAAAAGGAAATTCCATAGTGCCACGACAGTTTTCAAATGCCATAGTGACCCCATAAATTACTCCATATGATTTAAAAGGAAGAAAGACCCTTGGATCAGGGAACTCCCCTCCTCTCTTTCCCAGAAATCTTATAAATAATCTTCCCTTCACTTAGCACAAAACTGAATAGAAGGTACAAATTACGACCCTGGAAATTCACTAAGTGCTACTCTCTGCAGCTCTGCCTATGGGACAAGGCTTCCTTCTGCTTCTTTATTTCTTCCATAAACTTCCTTTTGCCTTACTCTGTGAGCTCGCTCTTGAATTCTTTCTGACATGAAGGCAAGAACCCACTTGGCCTTCAGGCTGGGCCCCAGTTTTGGGGTCTACTTTCCTGTATCATCACGATAGCAATCCCTCAATTTGCCGTGGGTAGTCACTCCTTTGGGTGACCCAATCATGACCTGGGTCCAGAGCTCTTTACCTAGATAAAGCCAAAGCCCACTTCCATGTTCAGGGACTATCCACTGTGTTTGTCTTAGATTCATAAGGTGGAACTGGATTTTTTTTTCTATGATTCACAGACTATAGTCATAAAATTACAGAAAGTTAGAGTGGAAAATAACCATAGAGATAATTTATTTCTAGATCCTTTATCATGAATGAAGAACTGAGGCCACATTATATTCAGTGATGTGTCTGAGATCATAGACAGGAAGGCAGATGCTGTCAGAATTAGAACCAGAAATGCTGTGTCTCGGTGGGTTGAGAGGGAGGAGCAGGGCTGGGAGGACTACTGCGAGAGCAGGTGGAGGATGTGGCGCCACAGGAAATGGAAGCAGCTGCCGCAGCACGTAAGCCAAGGTGCAGACAGACAGAGCTGAAGGCAAAGATAAGGGCACCGAATACCACAGCAGGGAGGAAATTGGGGAGGGCGTCGACAGAAGTCAGTGTCTGGAGCTCAGGTGGGGTGCAGAGGAAGCAGAAAGACCATGCCCAGCCTTCTCGTCATTAATGGTTACAATCGCTAGGACTTACTGAGAGGTTGTAAAACATTGTTCTACACCCATAATTTGTACTAATTCATTTATCCTTTCAACAACCCTGTGGGCGGGCACTTTTCTCATCTTCAGTTTATAGATGAGGAGTTTGAGGTCCTCCACCCCCTCTCTGTGCTAGGAACGTGGAGCAGGGACATAACCAGCTGCCACCTAGCTGGGGCCGGGAGCCTGGAGGCAGCGGGCAGGTCACACTGCAGCTTGCGGGTTATCCGAGTGGACCAGCAGCGTTCCAACTGCGAGTGCGGCCGGAAAGGAGACTCCGTGCTAGATGGGGTGCTTTTCATTCTTTTATTTACTTTTTTCTCTTGTCTTCTGATGGGCTCCTGGTGCCGGTGCTAGACAAGGCAGCACTTACATCTCTTCCATTTGTGTCTCTTACAGAGATGTCGGGAAGATGTCCTGTGCTTCGTACACGGTCCGGGGGCTGCTGGAGCCTGTAAGGAAGAGGCCTTGCCTCCCAGCAGGCTTTCAGATTAGCCCCGGGTTTCTTGATTGTTGCTGTGATCCTCGTCGCACCCATGGATAGGTACTCAGAGGAAAACCCGAAGACTGAAGCCGAGTAAAGCAGTCTGCTTTCAAGGAGAAAGCACCATTTCTTAGATGGGAGTGGCCAGTTGGAGAAGGGCCTCCCCAGCCCCTGCCCCCTTCATCGGGAGGAGCATCGTCTTGCTGGCAACGCCTGCTCGGCAGTAGCAACGTTCTCAAGGTCAGGTGCCCCAGACTAAACACGAGTGCCACAGAGCAGGGCTGTTCTTGGGCTGAACCGGGAAGTTAGGTTCTTCTTCACTGCCTTGTCATGAGACAGGCAGAAGGCGTTCAATAACTGCCGATTAATTGTGCTGACAACTTCAAACGTATTTCCCACCCTCACTACACGGGATGAAGGATCCTCTTCCCATTTCTATGAATTAGGCACTATTATTCCCACTTCAGATGAGCACAGGGAGCCTCAGAGACACTGATCTGTCTGTTGTCACACAGCAAGTAACTACGTAAGCCGGAGGGAGGCAGATCTGTTCCTGATCCGCCATCTTGACCCCCTGCATGGATGCTGCCCCCTTCTGGTTGACATCTTGACTCGCATGTGGCTTGTGCTCACCCTCCGAAGCTACCCACAGAACTCACCTCCTACGTGTTACTCCCCAGTGTGCTCTAGATCCCAACATCTTAATGCTGATCTTGCATAAGATGTAGCAGTTGAATTAATGAATAAGTGATACTTTTTCAGTGTGTTGGCTTATTCATCTTTCTAGATTTTCTTCCCCCACGGCTACCATTCAGTAGTATTTTAGAATTGAAAACACTTTGACATGATCAGAAATCTGAGAGAATGTCGGGGCATTCTACACCGTTCCATGCTTATGTTATTGGTGGTGATGGATGTTGTTTATGGAAGGGAGAACTACAGGGCTTAGAAGATTTGCAGAAATATTACCTTGAAGGAGCTCATCGGAGGAGAGAGAGAATAATTTAGGAAAAGGGGTGATTGAGGGGGCCAAGAAATTCTAGTCAGCTGTCCTTGGGAGCAGAAACAAGGATTCAACCAGAATTAATCTCAAGTCCTTCTGAGCAGCATATAAATCCCTAAGAACAGGTATGCAGGGACAAGGGGTAGACAGCTGGCTTTGTAAGAGAAATGTGACAATGTGAAAATAAGGATGCATGGACTGGAGCACTGTTCTAGGATCCCCACGGGAAAGACTCGAAACATGCAGGCAGGCTATTCCCCCCACTCTGACTTCAGCCATTCACTAGACCTTCCTTTGATGGAGCGCTCAGCCTATCCACAATATTTTAGAAATCTAATGTAATATACAAAACAGATTAGCATGTACCAAGAATCATTGTGGGTTTTATTCTCTGGAAGCAGAATGATGGAACAGAAGGTGGCAGGCGGAGTATGAATTGGGGGCCAACCTAGATGGGAGAGAGGATGAGGCAGTAGGACTGGCCAGACGGAGAGGTGAACTGTGATCGAGCCTGACAGCACCTTAGCCAACTCCTTTGAGAGCTTTGGACATATGAGGACCATCAAAGCTGCACCACATCAGGCAGACATTGATCAGCTGTCAGTCCTTATGCCTGGGCTGCTCTGGGGTGGCTGTGTCCTTGGGCGAGGCAGCTCTCTGCCGCCAGACCACGCCTACTGACCACACTGTTGGTATCTGGGGCAGCAAGGCCTTCCTGGAAGGGATGCTGTGTTGCACAGCTCTGTAGCAACCCAAAACACCAATGTTTGTTTTCTTCCTTACAACAATTCCGTGAAACTTTATAGGTTAATAAATTGAGATTCAGAGAATTCATCACTCGCCATCACTCCGGCTGCTCCCCTGCACAGTCTGTGACCCCAACTTCTGCCACACTTCCCACTGCTCCTGCACTGTGCTGGAAACGTGTTGGGGATACGTCCTGAACATTAAAAGCTGGTTGGGAAGACAAGACTTAAGGGCACGAGACAGCGAGGCAGTGCAAAAGAATCTTTTGTTTCGACAGCTTGTGTGGTCGAAATTCTGAATAGTTCATGAAGGAGATAACTCAGCGTTTGTTGAGATGATTTGGGAATTTTTTCAGTGAGGCCAGAGTTTAGTTGGGCTGGGAGGACATTTGGATTTCTAAAACAAAATACTTCCAGAAGTAGCATTACTATGTGATGGGACAAAGATTATGTAGTCACTCACTCGTGACCAATATCAAAGGTTGGTAATCACTCCCAGGGTCAGAAATTCAGAAACTCCAGAGGATCCTGCTCAAAGAAACTCTCAATTCATTGTTTAGAAAATGGCAAGAATTCATTCAAAGTGTTGTTTATTACATTTTTTTTCTGAATGATTAGAACTCTGTGAAATGTAGTCTACAAGGACATTTTTTAAGCTTACAATTTTCACATAGCTATTTTTTCTTACATTTATCTCCAGATTCTTTTAGGTAACCTGCATGGTATGCCTCAGCAGACAGGGTCAAATGGATCATAGATTCACATGTAATAAAAACAGGAACCCTCCAGAGAGCAAAATGATTTGTCCCAGTAGGATGGAGTGGGGAAAGGAGAGGGAAGAGATGTTACGGGGTATTAGCTAACGCTGCTCAATAATTTACCAATCAATTAAAATGGCATTATTATTCTCTTTTGCCACTTAACTTCTGTGATATTTAAAAGTCACATGGGAGCTACTGGGGAGGACAGCTATTAGCAGATACATGAACATAGCGTTTCCAATCTCTGGAATGGGGTGTCAAGGTAATTTGTGTCCTAGCTCGAGTTACACTCATCAGTGCACAAGGGCAGATGTTTGACAAATCTAGCGTCCTAAAAGACATGAGAGAAGGAAAAGTGCTCAAAGGCCTGATGCGGGTGTGGACAATCAGGCAAAACAACATACGCCGTTACACGACCTTTTGGATCCCTTCAGTTGGAGCCAGAAGATTTTAGGATGTTCTGCCTGGATTGCTTTCCACATTTATATTAACCAGACTCCAACCAAGGATGAATGAATTGCTTGAGATCACATTTTAGCTATAATTACAAACTATTCATTACTGAACAATAGTTAGCTGTTATCAAGTACTTACTATTTATCAAAAGCTGTGTTAGACTCTTTACACGTGTAATATAATGTAGAGCAATAACAGAGGGAATATAGTACATTATCCCTACCTTACAGACAAGAAAACTGAGACAGACATGCTACGTAGCATGTTTGAAGTTTCGTAAGAAGCGATGAAGTCCTGGTCCACTGTTCTTAAAACTTCATGACTCCTTTAATTATTTACTTGGATTAGTCTGTTATTTCTTTTTTCCCCTCCTCATTCATTCTGAATTTTACAAACTGGTTATACTGTAAAGGACTTGCGGAAACAAGCCGGGCCTTTGATTAATTAATTGATTTCACAAAATAACCTAATTCACTGCTGTGCATGCAACATGTTTGGGAAATGCTCGCCGAGAACAATGGCTATTTTAATTTCTACTTTAAAAGACTGATCAGTAACAGAAATGATGTTGTATCCTCATATTCATATACTTGTTCTCTTATTCCCTCAGTTTTGGTAGAAAAAGTTGACGCATACTAAACTACTACTGAAGAGATAGCTTAACTGGAAATCTGGGGGCTGTCTGTGCATGGACATCTGTTTCAACTCCGGTTGACAATATAGCCTGACCATTCATGAAGCAGCAGGGCAGTTACAGCCTAGTCACCAATCATTGCTTGGGATTCTCTTTGGGCTACATAAAGGGTTCATGTGCCGGGGCCGTCCAGCTGTACAGACACATAACCCGGAATTTTCCTTCCAGCTCAGTGCGTTTCCCTGAGGATGGGCCCTGTGTGTCCAGCTCAGCGGGATCCACCACGAAGGTACCAGGAGCGAGTGGGACACGGAGCGCTCATCCCATTTGGTGTCCCTGGTTTCTCAGTTCTGCGTTCATTTTCCGCCTCGCGCTGCCGCAGCATTTCCTCCACAGCGGTGACGCTGAGAGGCGGCGGCCAGGACAGGCGCCCACGGAGGCTCGGCTGCGCCGCGGGCTCGGGCTGCGCTGTCGTCTCGCAGGGCTTCGGAGCGCGGGCAAGACGCCTCCGCCGCCCAGCCGCAGTCGCCCCTCTGTGCACCGTCGGCTTCACAGGCTGTTTTTAAGGCGTTAACCGGGATGAATGATGAGGTTTGTGCTGCTCTTCCTTGTCCTCCGTGGGTTCCAGGTACATTATGCAAGCCCGAGCGCTCTGCGCCGGTGCGTTTCCTTCCCCGTTCTCAGACCTGCCCACGGCCCGAGTCCGCTCCCGCTCAGCCTGCTAAGGACAGGCCCAAGGGCTGTGAAGGAAGCGACAGCTCTTGGAGCGTAGAGGGAGATGATTAAAAAATCTCTCAGAGGGTTTCATAGAAACTCTATTCTGCCTCTTCCACACATTCATGAGATACTGAAAGCAGCCGGCAGAGATTTTTGTCAAGAAGTAATTTGGATATTTATCATCTTATTTATCGTTAATAAATACGGTTTTCCTATCACAATATTTTAATTGATATTTTAAAATATCCTCATTATGCAGTGTTTTAAATTGTAACTGAAATAGTCTATGTGGAGTGCCTCTGTCATTTAAGGTGAACATAGAAACTTGAAAAATCATTTGTGTTTCTAATTGAAAAATAATTGAATTTACAAGAAGGACATTATGATAATCGTCAGGTATGACAAAATAGAGATTTGTGCTGAACCTGCAGTTTCAGATACAGAAGTGTGACCTCAAGACTGTGCTTGAGGACGGCTTTTATGTTCAATGCTTATGTTTTACAGACCCCCCCCCAAAAAAAAGAAGCTAAGGGAACAGAGTGAGAGATCAGATGGCAAAAGAGGGCCGTGTGGGTAACCGCAACATTTTCTCATCCAGAAAAATTTAATGAGTAAGGCTAAGACTTTATAATGATTAAAACTTTTGAGCCCAATTAGTACCATGGTAGTTCCTATTGTCAGGCAGGTGGGAGGTGGAGCTCCTGAAGGGGCCGGCCACTCCCCTGCTCCCGAGGCACTGTGTTGTAACAGGGATGGCAAGGCCCAGCATCTTCCCTTTGCTCTCTAATCCAGAGAATACCTTTTCTCCTTCTTTTTTCCTCTTTGAAATAAAATTCACATACCCTCACATTCACTCTTTTAAAGTGCACTATTCACTGGCTGTTTTAGAATATTCAGAGTTTTGCAACAATCACCACTGTCAAATTTCAGAGCACCCTCATCACCCCAAGAAGAAGCCTGTACACATTAGCAACCACTCCCAATTTACCCTCCTCCCATCTCCTGTAAACCACAGGTCTACCTCCTATCTCTAGGAACTTGCCTGTTCTGGCCATTTAAGATACGTGGAGTCATACATTTCATGGCCTTCTGTACCTGGTTTCTTTCCCTTATCATAATGTTTTCAAGTTTTGTCCATGTTGCAGCACATATCAGTATGTCATTCCTTTTTATTGCTAAATAATATTTCCTTGTATGGATAAATCACATTTTGCTTCAGCTAATGGACATCTGGGTTGTTTCTACTTTGGGCTGTTAAGAATAATTCTGTTAGGAACATTCTTATACAGGATTTATTTATTTATTTATTTCAGCATATTACAGTGGTAAAAATGTTTAGGTTATACATATTGCCTTTGCCCCACCCGAGTCAGAGCTTCAAGCATGTCCATCCCCAGATGGTGTGCACCGCACCCATTGGGTGTGTATATACCCATCCCCTCCTCTCCCACACCTGCTGGGCACCCCATGATTGTTATTCCTATATGTGCACTTAAGTGTTGATCAGTTAAAACCAATTTGATGGTGAGTACATGTGGTGTTTGTTTTTCCATTCTTGTGATACTTCACTTAGTAGAATGAGCTCCAGCTCTATCCAGGATAACACAAGAGGTGCTAGATCACCACTGATTTTTGTGGCTGAGTGGAACTCCATGGTGTACATATACATTTTATTAATCCACTCATGTATTGATGGACACTTGGGTTGTTTCCACATCTTTGCAATTGTGAATTGTGCTGCTACAAACATTCTAGTGCAAATGTCTTTTTTATAGAGTGTCTTTTTTTCCTTTGGGTAGATGCCCAG
>CAUYRT010017929.1:0-49829 GCA_963574885.1 Lepilemur ruficaudatus
TTTTGAATTGTGTCAGAAAGATGAGTGCAGAGAGGGAAACAAACAGCAATAATGAGAGGCTAAATTGGGTGGTTAGGAGTTCAGGGAATGGGGAAACTAAGAAGGGATAGAATAGCTGGGGAGTGGGCTTCCTGAAAACAAGTTTTTTCCTTTTTTTTGAGACAAAGTCTCACTCTGTTGCCCGGGCTAGTGCATCAGCCTAGCTCACAGCAACCTCAAACTCCCAGGCTCAAGCAATCTTCCTGCCTCAGCCTCCTGAGTAACTGGGACTACAAGCGCACGGCACTGTGCCTGGCTAATTTTTCCTATTTTTAGTAAAGACGGGGTCTTGCTCTTGCTCAGGCTGTTCTCGAACCTCTTGACCTCAAGCGATCCTCCTGCTTCAGCCTCCCAGAGTGCTAGGATTACAGGCGTGATCCACTACGCGCGGCCTGAAAACAATTGATCTGGCCTGCTGAGATTTAGGAGTGGAAGTGTAGACAAATTTTAATAGAAAGCAGGGAGAAGAGAGGGCATTCCGGTGGAAAGGACCGGCTTGATCAAAGGCGAGGAATCAGTAACTTGCTGCATGCCAGCATGGGAAGGAGACCTGATTGGAGTAGAGAGAAGAAATGTTGCCTATAGGGGAGGCATTAATATTCAAAGGGGAGAGAAATGGGCAGCCATGGAGGAGTTTTCAGAGTGGTTTAAGGAAGATAAATTTGACAGTGTGCCTGCTCTTCAAGTGGGAGAGATAGAAGGCAGAGACCACCCAGGAAACTGCTCAGTAACTCAAACCGGTGTAAATGGGGAAACTCAGAAGAGACATTATGTAGTTGAAATAGGGCAGACTTTCCTGAATTAATCTGGATATGTGGGATAAGGGAGAGGGAGAAAATAGAAGTTTGCATGCTGTATAATGGGGGAAGAGTATAATAATGGGTGGACATGAGAGTGGAAATGGGGACCAGTTTGTGGGGAGGGGAAGGTGAATTCAATTTTGTGTGGGCTGGGTTGAGGTGGCACTGGTATTAATACCTCAAGGTGGTATTTTTCATAGACAATTGAAGACCCAGAACTGGATTTCAGAAAATGCTTGAAGCATAGAGGAGATGCTTTAAGGATGGTGGTCTCCAAGGGGAAGAAAAGGGCACTGACTAAGAGAGCACGCAGCTAGGGAATGAGGACAGGGGATGGTGATGACCCGTCATTACCGGGAATTTATTGTGTGGTAGACTCTGTACTAAATGGTTTGCGTGCATTTCTTGTTTTATGCTAACAACTCTGAGATAGGTACTAGTTAGTACAGATGAAGAGACTGAGGCTCAGGAAGGTTAGGTAGCTTGCCGAAGATCACCCGCATAGCGTAAAGCCAGAAGTAGTTCCAACCTATGCATTTCCTGTTGCATTGCCTTCCCTCTGCTATTCCGAGAACTACTACATGTAAATGGTATATTGAATATGCCTTAGATATCACTTTTCTGTCACTTAAATTCAGAGATTATGTATGCTGTTTATTCTCTTTAAAGTGTATGTGTAGGTTGGTTTTAAATCAGTGTACCTCAGAGTAGAGGCCAGAGTACTACAGTTTGGAGCAGAGTCTGTAAGTGGTGGTTATAAATTTCAGACTCTAGGGACCAGTGGCTGCTGTGCATTTCTTTTTGGGCCCTCCTACATTTTATTCTAAATACTAAGTCTGAACAAGTCTATCGTGATACTAAGTTTTGCTACGTGTGACTACAATTGTATCCTTTCCCGTTAATTCACTGATTCTTGAGAAAACAGTTTTAAATGATGAATGGATACTTTTATGTTTAGTCGGTCTTTGGACATCCATGGCCTCTAACAGCGTTAATGTAATTGATGCTAATGTTATTTAAGTACCAAAAAGGCTCAGGAGAGCAGGAAAAAAGGAAAGGGTGAGGAAAATGGCCACAATGAAGTTGACTCTAGCACAAGTGATTAGCGTGCACATTAAGATCAAATTATGAAGGCAGAGATTATTACCACCAGGGCAAGAGCTGGAATTTAAAAAAGAAAATAAACTTCACTTTAAAAACTCAGCATATTGAAGAGAATTTTGTTTCTTGCTTGCTAAACCCTGAAGTTTTTCCAAATCTATTTTGCATGTGATTTTGTATTTCCATCACAATTCTAAAAACATCAAGTGTTGGAGGACAATTCTAAAGACATTGAGTTTTAAAGTCTAGCATATTAAATATATTTTGAAACTAGCCATACTTTTCATCAAGAAAAACATTTTGGAAGATACACTGGTGGTTGAAGTAGATTTCAGTTTCAAAACTTTGGAAACAATACTTTAATAAGATACTTCATTTTGAAATTGAAAGCAATTCTAGTTTTGATGATTATTTTTAAAAGTTTATAGTTTAATAGAATCTGAAAAGTAAACCAAGACAAAGTAAATACATGTTTCTCTTGAGTAGTAACAAACAAATTGAGCAAGAAGCCTCCCAGGCAAGAAAGGACCTGCTACTTAACCAGGCTCTCTGATGTGGCCGTCCCATTTAAGATACAAAGGTTTCTTATACAAGAATGCCTTAACCAGGATTTCTCCCAAGTAAGTGCTTCCAAAGCACCAGGGCTTCAAGATGTTCCTCCAAAAAAGGGTTCTGAGGTCAGAAAAGTTTGGGAGGTTCTTGCTCACTCTATTTCACTCCCCTCCCACTCTCCCCTACCATTTGAATAGTCACAGTGCATATAAAGGGTCATTTCCCCACCTGTACCCCCAGAAAACCAATTTAACTTTGCTTAACTGGACTTTGTTGGACTTATCTATGCTTTAAATTTTTTTTCATCACACCTTGAACTACTCTCTTGCAGAGCACCCTTTGAGAAACAATGCTTGAAATATTGTTTCCCAATTCCATTCTTCTAAGTGACAACACAAGTGATTATAGTGAAAACGGAAGAACAAAAGGTTGTTGGATCAGGTGACTCTTAACTAGGACGCACTCAGTAGATCTAAAACTCAGTTTAAGCACATCAAAAACTTAAACACATTATTTAAAATATTGGCAAAGTGATGTAAATAAATTTCAAGTTACTCAAGTATATTATAATTTAAAAACCTTTCATGTGAATCATTGTTTCAGATTAGTGGTTTGAGATCTCCAAGGGTAAGGTATATGATTAGGGTAGGGAAGGGATTTACAAAGGATCTTTCAAGTTTGAAATTTAAGAATCTGAACTGCTCTGTGGCCAGCCCTCTACACTTGAGGGTTTTCTTTTTTCCTCCCAGTCTGCTGCAGATGCTAGGGTCAGTTATATTAATAGTTATCACGTAACACTCCAAATGGCCATCTGGAGATGCGACCTGCTGATCGAATGCTATCTTTTGTTGGAGAAGGAATTGAGGACAAGGATGATGTTATGTGGACCAAGCAAATAATTGATCCTCAATAAATATTTATTGAACAAATGTGGAGCAGGGATGGGGGTATTCAGAGACTAAGAATTGAGTTTGTGATGCAAATGATACTTGTCAAAATTACTATTAAAACAAATATCACCTGTCAATGAAGGGAAGTGGGAATGAACCTGAAAATTAAAACTAGCTGCTGTTGGAAATGTTTAATTCTGGTGGGCGTTGGAACCATGCCAGACAATCAGCACTGGACAATAGATTTATAAGAATGAGGGCTTCCCTTCCTTTATGCCACTTCTCCCTTTTCCCTCACCCGTAACACACCCTTTGTTAATGGCCCACAAAGCAAAATGAAAGCTCTTCTGGCCCATCTTCTCAGTGTCTGCCTAGGGGCAGAGTGGGTAGAGGTACAGTCCTACAAATTTTGTTCAAAGTGCAACGCGCTGCATGAATGACCCTGTTCTGCCCAGCGCAGCAGTGAGAAGCTCCCAGGGCAGGAGGAAGATGCTGAAAAGAAAAAATAAGAGAATCAAGCATGTCAGTAGAATAAAAAGCAAATTCCAAGCTGGTCACGTGCTTTGGTTTGGTTTAACATTTATTGACTGGTGTGCTGCTCAGGCTGCTAAGTACTGGGTTCAACAGAGAATGAGACTTTCCTTCTAAAAGTATGCAGTCTGTTACAGAAGGTGTGACGGGGGTGTAGGGGCTGCTTCAGGGTGCCAGGACACAGCTGAATCTCTTAAAAAATAGCTGAAAGTTGCTATGGTTTACAAGGTGTGAAGTGTTGATAGTTTCTTGCTAGATTCTAAACTAATTTTCAAAACTAAGAGCTAGATAGACAAAAGTGCCCTAAAGGAATATAGACATTATTTTTGAAGTATGATTTGTGTCTATGCTTAACTGGTGAGGATGGAGCTCAGTAAACTTTAGGATAAAGTTATTGTGTTTATAAGCATGACAGTATTTTATTGTACAGGGTAAAAGAAAAAATGCTGTCGTTAAGTAGAAAGTAACAGCTTCAGATGCCTAGATAGTCACACTGACTCTTGAGGAAGTCCCGTAGAAACATGGTACCTGCAATATGTGTAATATTTTAATTTTCATGTTGAGATGACCATCATTTATGCTAAGGTGTGCTTTTTTTTACTTTGATAGCGCAAGGTTCTAGAAACATTAATATAGAACGCATCAAAATATTCTTTTGTTTTTGACTAACCTATGGTGGCTCTTTTGCTGCTCTTAGGCTTAAGCATTTATGACGGAGTCATAGATCTCTGCCCTGTCACCCTGCCAGGAAACTTAAGTGCTCTTCTCATGGTGCCAAAGTCTCATACCTTAACTGGGTACAGTGACTTGTTTAATGTTCTGTGGCCACCAAGTCACAGGGGCCAGAGTGGATTCAGGGACACCTGACTCCATTTCCTTTCTTATTACTACATCAGACCACCTTCTCACTTCTCTTCCAGCTTTCTCCCACTCAGACATGCATTTTCTCTTCTGCTCTTTAAGTATTTATACCTCATTTGCTTCCAAAAATATTTTAGATGATTTGTAATCAAATGTAAATATATTTAAGACTTTTGAAATGAAAAGTCAAAAGCTGAAAGGATATGGAGATGGAGGTGGGCTAAGAGGAAGAAGCAGCACAAATGTACCGAGTGCCTGAGCTTCTCCACCTTCCAGTGTTTCTAGTCCTATTTTAGAATGGTACTAATAAAAAGGAAATTATCACTTGGAATCCTTATACATAATTGCATGACTGGCAGGGACTTAAGAGGTCTGCAGTCTAACTTACCGAGGTAACCGTGAATGTTATATCACATGCACTAAGTGGATTTTGTTCAGTCTCTGTTTAAACACCGCCAGCAATGTAGAACTTGCTGCTTCCCAGAACAGTTAATTCTACTTTCAGGCAGTTATTAGAAATTCCTTTTTTTTTTCTGCACAGCAGAGCTCCCTGTCTATGTAACTTAATTGTTGGTCCTGATTCTGCATCCATTAGCCAGACAGAAGAAGCTGAAATGTGTGCCAAGTTGTGTGTGGGTTTTTTAAACTTAAACACCCTTAGTTTTAGTTTATACAACCATTTCTAAATGTCATGCTTCCAGAACCTTTACTGTTCTGGGCCCCCCTATCTTTTCCTTTTATGCGTTTAATTAATTAATTAATTAATTAATGACAGGGTCTTGCTCTGTTGTCCTGGCTAGAGTGCAGTGGCGTCATCATAGTTCACTGCAGGCTCCAGCAATCCTCCTGCTTCAGCTTTCCTAGTAGCTGGCACTACAGGCACATACCACCATGCCCAGCTAATTTTTCTGTACTTTGTAGAGATGGGGTCTTGCTATGTTGCACAGGCTGGTGTCAAACTCCTGGCCTTAATAGATCCTCCCACCTCAGCTTCCCAAAGTGCTAAGATTACAGGTGTGAGCCACTCACTGCACCTGGCCTGATTTTTTATTTAATTTTAATTTTTATCAAAGTTATACATGTACATATTTTAATGAGTTAAACATTTTTAGGGCTTGCTATTAAAAAAAAAAAAAACCCCACCTCCATTTTCTGCTACCCTGAGGCCACTTTTAAATCTTTGAGTTAATTCTTTTAATTTTCCCCCTCTGGATCCCTGACATGCTTATATCCCTACATCCTCATTCTTCAGTTTTCGACATTAATTTTAGCCTCCACTATGGAATATGAAGACTGAGCTCTCTTCCAACATCAGTCTTCACCCCTGCCCCACACACATATTTCCCGTTGTCCTCATTCTTGTGCTGTAGGGTTATCATAACTCTGTTTGGATCAATGTTTGGTCTTTACGTTATGACTAAGTGAATGCTTTTAACAGCTGAGTCATGTCGCATTTCTTCATTTGTTGCTCTTGGAGATATTTGTCTTGTTCTGCTGTTTACCTAGTTTTCTATGTACTTATGACTAATTGACTCATAAACTCTGACTTAGCTGTGTGAATCTCCTTTGAGTAATTCCAGATGCCTTAGATGTTCCTTCAGTTTCAACTTCCTGAAGAGATCTCTCCCATACTTCCAATCAGGCCTGCTACAAAGCTGTCAATCTGAGATCTCTTCACGTACCTGGGATTCCCTTAGTCTGTCTTGCATTGAATTCCCAATTATCTGGATCTCATGCTTTTTAAAAATTGTTCTTAAATTTATGTACAGTAAAATTGACTTTTTTTGTTGTGCTATGAGCTTTGAGAGATGCATAGAGTTCTGGGACCACCACCAATATCAAAATATAGAATGGTTCTCTCACTTCCAAAAATTCCCTCAAGCTGCCCCTTTGTAGTCAAATCTCTCCCCCACTTCTGGCAATCACTGATGAATTTCTATTTTTGTAGTTTTATTTTTTCCAGAAAGTCATATAAATGTAATTATACAGTATTGTGACCTTTTGATTTTGGCTTCTTTCCTTCAGCATAATGCATTTTAGATTCATCCACATTGTTGCATGAATCAACAATATGTTTGGTTGGTTGTTTTTATCTCCTAGTAGTATTCCATTGCATAACGACACCAGATGAAGAACATTAGGTTGTTTCCAGTTTGGGGTGATTATTAATAAAGCTGCTATAAGCATTTACGTGCAGGTTTTTGTGTGAACATGCTTTCATTTCTCTTGGGTAGTGTGAGTGGGATTGCTGGGTCATATGGAAAGTGAATGTTTATAGGGAACTGCCAGACTGTTTTCCAAAGCAGCTATACCATTGTGCATTCCCACGAACACTGTATAACTGTTCCAGTTGTTCTGTGTCCCTGGCAGCACTTGATGTTGTGAGTTTATTTTTAAATTGTTGGTGTGTAGTGGTATCTCATTGTGGTTTTAGTTTGCATTTTCCGAGTGACCAGTGATGTTGAACATCTTGTCGTGCTTATTTCGCATCTGTATGTCTTCCTTGGTGAAGTATCTTTCAAGTTATTGCTCATTTTTAATAGTGTTGTTTGATTTCTTCTTGTTGAGTTTGAGAGTTCTTTATACATTCTGGATGTCTTTTGTCAGATATGTGACTTGCAAATATTTTCTCCCAGTATGTCTATTGTTTTTTCATTCTTATAACGGTATTTTTCAAAGAGTAGACAGTTTTTAATTTTGATGAGGTCCATTTTATCAGTTTTTTTCTTGTATGGATGATGCTTTTGGTATCATAGCAAATAACTCTTGACCTAGTCCAAGATCTCAAGTATTTCTCCCATGTCTTCTTCTAAAGTTTTCTAGTTTTACATTTTACACTTAGGTCTGTTATCCATTTTGAATTATTTTTTATGTAAGGTTTGAGGTATAGGTTGAGTTTTTCTTTTCTTTTTTTTGTGTATGGATATACAATTATTCCAGTACAGTTTATTGAAAAAGACTATACTTTTTCCACTGAACTGCCTTTGCAGCTTTCTCAAATGTCAGCCATATATGTGTGGGTCTATTTCTGAACTTTCTATTCTGTTTCCTCAATCTGCTTATCTGTCTTAACACCAATACCACATGATCTTGATTAGTGTAGCTTCATACTATGTACTGAAATCAGGTAATGTGAGTCCTTTAACTTTTTCCTTCTTTTTCAAAGTTATTTTGGTTCTTGTGGTCCCTTTGCCTTTCTTCATTTTAGAATCAGCTTGTGAATATCTCCAAAAAAATCCTGCTGGGAATTTGATTTGGCTTGGGTTGAAACTATGGATCAGTTAGGGGAGAATTGTCAAGTAATACCGCATCTTCCAATCTGTGAGTGCGGTATAGTTCACCGTTTATTTAAGCCTT
This sequence comes from Lepilemur ruficaudatus, assembly GCA_963574885.1. Lineage (NCBI taxonomy): Eukaryota > Metazoa > Chordata > Mammalia > Primates > Lepilemuridae > Lepilemur > Lepilemur ruficaudatus. The sequence goes on from CAUYRT010017929.1 coordinate 8,132, forward strand.
CTTTTTTTTTTTTGTTTTCATTCATGTTTCTGTCTTGGTGTTTTCTTTCTTGGTTTATTCCCTTGTTGACTGTGGGTTTCCAGTGGAGTGGTCTGGCCGGCGTGTTTCTTTGAGAAACCCAAGTATCAGTATCGTTTGTGTTTTTCTCTTGGACTAGTCAGATTTCCCGGCCAGAAGTCTTGTCTACTCTCCTGGTGGGTGTTGGTCTGGCTGCCAGAATTCTGGGACCCAAACAAGGAAAGAAGGCTGGGGTGGGGGTTAGTCTCAGTATTCAATCTGCTTGATTCCTGTTCTCTGTGTGGTACCCTGGCGTGGTACAGCTCTTCTGGGTAGAAGAGGGTAGTTAATTGTCTGACCGGATGGAGGTTTTAACTGCTCTCACGTAGCCTTTCATTGAATCCTGTTTTTAGTCCCATTGTTACCTCCAGTTCCAGAGATAGATTATACCAGTAATTCCTGAGTTTGGGGGAAGTTTTGTGGTTTCAGTTGGTTTGTTGCCTATCTTTTCCCACCGTTGGCTCTGGATTCAGCTTTTTGGAGTCTACTAGGCCAAGTCAATTTACTCTCTCCCACCTGCTTCCTAGTTCCAAATGTTTTAAATCCCTCTATTATCATTTTAGTGGCATTTTAGAAGGGAACAAAATTCAATGCATACATTCAGTTAATCAGCATTTACTGTAAGTACTATCCAAGTCTCTTTCCTTTGCCTGAGTTGTAGTTTAACAGTCTTTTTTTATTTCAGTAGATTTAGGGGGTACAAGTTGAATTCTGTTGTATGTATATACTACATATTGGTGAAGTCTGGGCTTTTAGTGTACCCATCACCTGAATAGTGTGCATACATTGTACCCAATAGGTAATTTCTCACCCCTCACCCTCTCCGCCTGTTTCCCCTTTTAAGTCTCTAGTGTGCATTTTACACCACTCTTAACCAACATCTTCTAAAATTGTGGTGCACAAAAAGCAACTCATCAAACTAGATGTAGGTAGTCCTTTCTTCTGGATACTTAATGTTGTCTAAGGTTGGATTAGTTTTTTCTGCAACTTAACTTACATTAGCTTGCAGTCCACCAAAAGTCCTAACTAAGCCAACTTTTCCCCTCCTATGCTAGTGTTTCTTACAATATAGGGTTTTAAAAACATAAGTACAAAACTTGAATTTTCCCCAGGAAATTTAAATCTATTGCTTTTTCGCCCATCCTTGTAGACTGTCATGAGCTTTTGGAATTCTGATTTTATTATCTAGTACATTTGCTATTCCCTTCTCAGAAAGTTTTCATAATCTGATAATTTTGTCAGCAAGCCACTTATGTCTTCCTATTCCTCTGGGGAAGGGCTTGTTGATTGTGGTATTCACTGTAGGGTGGTCTGGCTGGCCTGTTTCCTTGGGAAACACCATGTATTAGTGTCTTTGGCCTTGATATTATTTATCATTTTATTTTGTTTATTGGTAAAAATATTTTTCATTTCTTTTTCAGGACCTCTCTTTAGGTGATCATTCTCTTTAGCTGGTTGGGTCTTTTCTCAGGGCCATTCTAGAGGTTCCACATACAGTTGACCTTTATTTTAGTCCATTTTCCTCCACCTTATCCCCAGAGATATCATTAGAAGTAGGATCAACAAATTTTAATAAAATTAAGCTATATTTTATATATCCTAATCTCCATTTTCTTAACTATAAAAAAAATTATGACTTTAGCCAGTAATGGCTTACTCAGGTGCACATGCTGGCTCTTGTTGGTCACTGCTGCCTTTTCCAAGTGCCCACAAGCCCTCCTTTTAGTATTCTGTTCTAGAATTTAATCCAGAGTTGAAATGATGCTCAACTGCAAAGTGTGTGGCATTCATTCCCCACCACCACCCCCCTTTTTTTAGGAGACAGGGTCTTGTTCTGCTACCTAGGCTGGAGTACAGTGGTGTCATCGTAGCTCACTGCAACCTCTAACTCCTGGGCTCAAGCAGTCCTCCAGCCTCAGCCTCCTGAGCAGCTGGGATTCCAGGTACACATCACCACCCCGACTAATTTTTTAATTTTTTGTAGAGATGGGGTCTCACTGTGTTGCTTAGGCTATTCTCAAACTCCTGGGCTCAAGCGATCCTCCTGCCTTGGCCTCCTAAAGTGCTGGGATTACAGGCGTGCGCCACCACGCCCAGCCTCAGTGCCTTTTTGAAACCTGGGGTGCTGCCACATTCCTCTCTGTTACATTTCTTTAGTTCCCTGCCATTACTCAGAGGTTACTGACAGCTGCCCAGCACTCTCCTCTGCACATGTCCTTTTGGTATTCAGGTATGTGACTTGTCTGGACCACCAGGGTGTGAACTCTTTCTTGGGAGACAGGAGAGGCAGTGTTCTTAGAGTACTGCACTTGTACCATGTAGAAGACACTCAGTAAATGCTTCAGTAAGTTTGTTTATTTGAAACAGCTCAGTTCTTCTGAATTCCCTCGCTTTCACCTAGTAGGGCTGCAGTGCTTGCAGTCCAATGTTGAGTCTCGTCCCCCTAAATTTTGGTAGTACCTGTAAGGTTGTACTTTCTTACTTGTGTTAAAGTGTCAAGATTCATTGGGAAAAAAAACCTTTTCAGAGTACCTGCTGGTATTGTAAGCGTCGTGCTGGGCTTTGGAGAAACAGCAATACATGCACGACTGCACCTGCTCTCATGGAGCTCATCCTCCAGTGGGGAAGAGGATTAAAGAAGAGCTAATGGTGATGTTTTGGGCATGGCCATTCTCTGCGCATGTTATATTGATATTGGAGGTCATACATGTGCTGGTCGTTTTTCTAAAAATTTTCTCCTACGGCTGTCTGTATTCTTTCTTTGCGTATCATATCTGAAATGTGCCAATTCCATTGCCACCACCCTAGTCCCAGTCACCATTGTCTTGTGTTTAGGAGCCTGTAGTTCTTTCTTCACTCAGCAACCTCAGTGATGAACAAGGTATGTCAGACCCCACATCCTCTCCTCTCCAGTGGCTTCGATCACACTTGAATATAACATCTAGACTTCTCTACCTTAATCTGGCTCTGCCGACTTCTCCACCTTCCCCCACCACTCTCCTCATTTATTATGTTCTGGCCGACTGCACTGTTTTCACACAAGTAGAGATCCTTCCTGTTTCATAGCTTTCCTCTTCTGTCTGGCTCTACCCTCACATCAGACTTCGTCCCTCAGTTCTACGACAGCCCTTCTACCCTATCTACCATTTTGTGTTTCTTTACTTGGCTGTATTTTTTTTTCTCAAGCTGATCGTCACCTGAAATAATTTACGTATTTTTCTTGGCTTTTTCTGTCCGTAAGCTCTATAAGCACAGGGATTTTGTCTGTTCTGTTAACTGCTGTGTCTGCAGCATTAGAACAGTGCCTGGCTGCCAGGAGATGGTCAGTGTTTATTGAATGAATGATGCATTATTGTATCAGTTTACATTGTTTCTTTCTACCTCTGCATTTTTAGTTCAAAAAGATAAGTGAGACCCCACATCCTCTCCTCTCACATTTACATAACATCCAGACTTCTTCTCTACCTTAATCTGGCTCTGCCTACCTCTGGCCTTTGTGTGAGATAGACCAGTTTCTGAACAAAGGCATTCCTCCAGACTTAATTAGGTTCATTCTTCTAGGGTTAAAAGCTTAATCTTTGCAGCATCTTAAAACTGTAAAAATGAAATTCTGTTCTTTGATGCCATCTGTGTAACCAGTGGTTAACTTTTCCCATACTTCTTATTTCTGTTGGAGTAACACATGAAAAGACCAACTGTCCTTTGGTTTTATAATTCCTAGACACATTTCTCAAATTTTTGCTGCTGGTTTTCTTGTTATCCCATGGTCTTGACAGACTTTCTCTCACCTCTTGGATTCCTCCTGTCAGACCTTGTTAGGCTTGTTAATTTTCTGTGTAGCATGGACGGTGGTTTTCTAGAAGGTCTTACATTTATCTCGTAGCTCCTGTAGTACAGGAGCTTTCCTTCCTTCATTCCTTTCCTTCTTCCTCTATGTTCTTTTGTATCTTTTTTTTTCTTTCCTAAATCACCCCTCTTGATTTCAACTGGGTGTAAGAAAGGCTTTGTGAAGGAAAAGGAATGGAATTTGTTCTTGAAGGATGAATAGTAACTTCAGTGGGAACATGACTAAAGGAATTCTAGCCTGCAGGAATGGCATGAGCAAAAGCTCAGCAGCATGAAATGCATAATGTGTTTGGCAAAAGTGGTTTGGGTTGGCTGGAGCGTGTGTTATCTGTAGTGTGAGATCTGGTCAGAAAGCACATTTACGTTAAATGCTAGCTTCAGGATTAAGGAAATCTGTACTCTGGTCTCGTAATATTTTTGTGTTTCTAGTGTTGGAATTATTTTGTCCTGTTTTACATATTAGTTGAAAGTGAGGGACTATTTTTTTCCCCATCTTCAATAGTACCTAATAGAGTAGCTCACACATAATAGGTGTTCAGTGTTGAGTTGAATTGAATCCTGATAAGAGAGTTTAATTTTCTGAAGAGTCTAGAAGGCCAGACTTTTTCTACTGAATTAATCTAAAGAAGGAAATACGTAATTTTTATTGTGTACTTTATGTGAGTTTGTACTGTGGATATTCATTTTTTATCTTCTTTGTATCTCCCATATCATTTTTCCTACTTATAACATGTGTTCACCACAACAAGCAGTACTGGAAATCAAATCTAGGGGATATTTAGGTTCCTCATTATAGGACAATTAATCTTTTCATTATCTTCAGTGCAGTGCTATGCAGAGACATCTTCATGCACCTCTTTCCAATCAGAGAACTGCCTGTGTACCTCAGTGAGTAAAATGTGGAGCCATCACTAAGAACAACCTTATGTATTAGGTATAACTGTCATGTTTAAGGTGAAGAAACCATTTCATAAAGATTAAAGGTCTAAGATTATTTAGCTAGTAAGCAAATGAGCTGAAATTAGAACATAGGTCTTACTTTATTTTCTTTCCTCTGCTTTTTAGGTATCCTAAATTCCACTTAAGGTTGATGAATGGCCTACTGGCCAATTGAAAAAATGCAATTTGTGCAGCATTGGCTAGTACATACACTGAAAGTAGGTCTTCCTCGTCTGCTAAGGGATATGAGCAAATTCAAACCCTCTAGCCTTTTATGTGACACATGCATTGAAAGTAGGAAATAAAAAGAAAAATAATTATTTTATACCACATTAAGTATAATGGTAAAATAAAATAATTTTGTTCAACATGTTTAATTTTCTTTCCTGTATTTTCAACAGTGACATTGTAATTCTCAAGGGGCTTTCTCCATTTTGCATAAACCATTGCCGTTGACTGAATTTTGATTAGAGTAAGAGTTACCAAAATTTATTTCTAGGACCATGAATTAGAGGGGGACAGATGTTATTCCTTATTGTCAACATAGTTAATGTAGACTATGGAGATGAATGGACTAATTTTGCTTTTATTAATGTTTGCAAGCTGTGTTTTTCCCTTTCTGCTTTTCCAGTGCTGATTGAGCAGGTACCCATTGATTTGAAAAAATCCATATGTAAACTCAGAAGGCTGGCCTTTTCTACTATGTGGATGATTTGTGTAAGATTGTAACTGAATGCATTTCATTCAAGCAGTAGAAATCTCAAAGATATGAGTTCAATACTAGCAAATGTAATCTTCTGAGTGTATCATCTGATTTTTTTTTTTACCTGCACTTACAGAGAGCAGTGATAGTTCATGCCTTTATATATAGCCGTATCATAGTTCATTAACCAGTTTGGCATTGCTCTAAAATTACTCTTTTTAATTTTTTCTCAACAGTATGTATCTAATTTTTTTGTTCTTAGTAATATTAATAGTAAACTGTTTTTCCTGACTCTGATGCTCTTTAGACATCAAACAGCATCTTTAAGTTGCAAGGAGCTCCCAGCCCTGTTGTTTCCTGCTTTTTATCCACACCCACACAGTCACATGTTAATGAATATGAAAGTTCTCTAGGTTATTATTTCTCTGTGCATACAAATATGTGTTATGGTGCTTAAAGGCAGGGTAGGGTAGGAATACTGACATTGATGTTAGAGATAAAAGTAGTGAATAAAGCTAATAAAAACCAATAAAGGATATATCCATTAATAAGATTTTGCTTATGCTCATTATAGCAAACTCTTATTCATTCATTAAACCACAAATTTTTATTATACTGGATGTTTCCCGTAAGCAACATGAGCTTCCCTTCTTCCACTTTTATTCTGGTTATTTTTTTTTTTTTTTTTTTTTTTTTTTTGAGAGTCTCACTCTCTTGCCTGGACTAGAGTGCCATGGCATCAGCCTAGCTCACAACAACCTCAAACTCCTGGGCTTAAGCAATCCTTCTGCCTCAGCCTCCTGAGTAGCTGGGACTACTGGCATGCACCACCATGCCCAGCTGATACTTTCTATATATTTTTAGTTGGCCAATTAAGTTCTTTCTAGTTTAAGTAGAGACAGGGTCTCGGTCATGCTCAGCCTGGTTTCAAACTCCTGACCTTGAGCGATCTGCCCACCTCGGCCTCCCAGAGTGCTAGGATTACAGGTGTGAGCCACCGCACCCGGCCTCACTTTTATTCTGTTTTGCAGCAAATCTTTTATATCAGCATGAGATTCAAAATTACCCCTGGACTCTGCCCTCAGTTTATTCATCTGGCCTTTGTCACTGAACAGGAATTGTACTTGGAGGCATACTGGTCTTTCTGAATAAGCATCTTCACTCCAGCCCCATTGTTTTTGCTTATGATATTTTCCTTGTTTGGAATTTTTCTCCCTTCTGTCCAAATCCTGTCCTGATGAGCCAGTTCATATTCCCTCTTTTCAAGAAACCTTCCTCTTGAGTCCACACTGATTACTCCTTTCTCTGAACATAGCATACATTATCCTGGATATTGTTATCTAAGCATTTCATGTCATCTGCCTATTGAAATATTGAACTTTTTAAAGCATAAGATGAGGCCCTGTCATTCTGAGCCTAAAACAAGTTCTCGTGCCCAGAATTTAATAACATATTGTTGAACTAAGTAACAGTAACAACTATTTATCAGGCATTTACTTTGCTATATGTAGTGCTATGTATTTTGTGTATATTATGGTTAGCCTCACAGCTGTTACAGGTGAGGGAATTAGGGCACACACGTAAGTTAAGTGAGTCACTTCAAGGCCAAAAAGTAGCTTCTTTGTAGTAGAGCCAGCCCAGTTTAGAATGCCCTGAATTTATACTCAGTTTTAGTTGAAATAATGGTGTATTCTAACCTTCATATCACTTCAAGTCTATATAGATGTGATAATTGTTGTTATTTTGAGGTGGTTTTCCTTGATTTGTGTTTTGGGTATGTTTATATTTTGTTTGATAGATCAGTGGAAGGTTTTCCATTGTTGTTCGATGTATCTATTTTTGACAATTCATATATAGAGAGGAGCAGAATTTGCAGATTTCTGTAGCCATTCTTTATTCTGTGTTAATAACTTTAAATGATACCAACTTTGTGGCATTGGGTTTTTTTTAATATGTCACCCTAAAAATGGCAAAAATTTTGTCCTTGTTCTAAGATTAGCATCCTCTTTTAATTTTTATTTTGAAATCATTAGATGTACTGAGAAAGAGTTAAAGAGTATACTGTGTTCCCGTATATTCTTCATCTAGCTTCTTCTAATATTAACCTCTTACATGACCGTGGTACATTTATCAAAACTAAGAAATTAATACCAATAACTAAACCAATCCTTTATTCAAGCTTTCTCTATTCTAGGATCCGATCCAGGATTCCACATTGTGTTTAGCCATCATACTTCTGTTAGTTAACTCCTCCAATCTGCAAGTTTCTCAGGCATTCCTTATCCTTTATAACCTTGACTCTCTGGAAAAGTAAGCACCTATGCTTTAAAGTAATGAATTATATAATTTGAAATCCAATGTGTGGGTCCACGTGAAGTTTAAATTCTTAGCCATAAAGATATAAAACAGATCTATAATATTATGATTTCAAAATTAATTAGAAATCAGCTTTAAAAAGAATTTAATAAACATGTTTCCTTCAAAGGTACAAAGTTAAAAGTCTGGAACTAGTCATATAGCATTCTTGATCTGATGATAGGAAGGAGGTGTTTAAGAAATAACCATATTCTATAACTATAGGGTGTATTACTTAGGCCTGTCTCAGTTTGTTGTACCTCTAGGTTTCTATCACAGATGGTAGCTTCTGCTTTGATTTCAGATCGTTCATGAAACAGAGAGTGTTTTACAGCAGCAGGGATTATAAGCACGTTCCAAAGTTGAGCACATGTCAGAAGTTTTAGGATAGCTCTAAGCCTTGTAAATTCATCTTAAGAATGTCATGAATATTGAGTTATTGTTGGTCAAATTTTGCTTTCAGTTCTTGCATTTTGTTCATGAAAATTTGGCCATGCCAATGAGATAAATGCTTGATAGTTCAGGCCTGTCCCTGAGGGATTCATCTCAGAGGTAAACACAGACAGTGAAAATATGATTCCTTCTTGTAGAACTTTGAATTTCTTTTGAGATTGATTTCTAGGAAAGATTCTGTAATTTTTAAATTCCGTTGAGTTTGGGGGCTGGTCAGCTATAGACGGGAAACAAATGTCGTCTCCCGTTGCTTGATTCACAGGTCCAGTTTGAGTCAGAACATTTGTATTTCCTTGATCATATCAGTGGTGCACCTGCTCCTCGCCCCTGCCCCTCCCCCCCACAGTTTTGTTTTGGTGTGTTCAGATGTCTTGTCACATCATGGAAGAACAATCTTGTGAGTCGCCAGGGGGTCTGACAAGTTGAGCCACTCAAAGTCCTTTAATTCCAAGTGTCCTTGATCTGGGGAGGCAGCTCAGTAAATCTGAACACATTTTCACAACCTAGCGGTATGACTGCATTAAAATAAAGTCAACTTCTGTGCATGGCTTCATCTTCTTTCAAATATTTTTTGGATTGTGATGATTAAGGTGATATCCTCAAGAGTCACAATCTCAATCTGTCACTGCCTTCATCACATGCTGCAGCGAACCTGATTCATTTTATTGAGGTTTCTGTGTGCCAGGAGCTATTCTAGTGGTACTGAGGATACAGCAGAGAACACCAACCTTATTTTCTAGTGGACAAAACAGATACACAAATAGGTAAAAGACACAGTTTAGAAGATGCAGATGTATACTGCTCTAGAGAAAAGTACGTTAGGAAGGAGGGATAGGGAGTGTGTGGATGTGTGTGTCTGTGTGTGTGTTTGCAATTTATAATGGGGTGGTCATGAAAAGCCTCACTGGGATGTGGGGGCAAGCCAGCTTGAGATCTAAGAAAGGAATATCCTAGGCAGAGTGGGCAGCCAACGCCAAAGTCAGGAGATGAAAGCAAGCCTGAGAAGCAGAAGGGGCAGCAAGAAAGCCAGAGTGGTTGGAGGAGTGGAAGGAAGGGATAGGGTCAGGGGTGGTTGGTGCCAGAGAACCTCGGGTGTTGTAAGCCATTATAAACACTTTGGCTTTTGCTCCGAGAGTCGCAGGAAGACATTGTGGGGTTTTGAGCAGAGGAATAACAGGATCTGGCTTTCCAATCATGGGTCTCTCACGTTATTGAAACTAGTGTTGAGGGGACAAGGATGGGAGCAGATAGAAGGCTATTGCATGTGGTAGCAGTGGGGAGGCGAAGAGAAATGGTCGGATTCTGCTCATATTTGGAAGGTGGAGCCGTCAGTATTTCCTGATGAATTGGATATATGCTGTGAGAAAGTGGTGATAAGGTTCTCAGTCTGAACACCTGAGAAGGTGGAATGACTGTTTACTGAAATGGGGAAGGCTGTTGGTGGAGCAGGTTGTGCAGGAGAAAGAATATCAGGAGTTTGGTGATAGATGTACATCAGTGAAGGAGACAGTGGAGGCTGAGTGTGGTCAGCCTGAGCTCGTGACTACAGTTCAGACGTTTGCAAACCCGTTTTCCCTGCATGTCCGCCCCACCCCTTCACTGCAGATACTCCATCTATGATAAATGATTTAAACTTTTCAGTGTTAAGTCAAGTGTCTTAAATTCCCTGACGGCAGGTACTTGTGTCTATTAGCTAACTGGTTTTAAAAAAAAAAATTCAAATCTCAAGCAGGCTACACTCGGGTAAGCAGGTGGTATTAGATCCAGTGTTTTTATGAGGAATATGAATGTTTCTGTTTCCACGTTGTATAGGAGAACCTGGAAAAAATAAGCAAACAAAAACAAAACTGAAACCTCAACAATAATTTAAAAATAAAAACAACTCATGTTTGCAAAACCCAGGAACTGAAAAACAACAGGGCTGATGGGAAAAATAGAGTTGGGAAAAAACACTCAAAACGAAGGAACTTTGTAACAAAGTTGTCCTAATAGCAGCACTGAAAACCAAACCAAAACAAAACACTTGCACAGTTAACTCCAACTGGTGTTGCTCCCAGTATCAGTCAGAAAATTCTAGGTAGCCTTAAATCCTGGGGCTCATGCTTTCTTCTTTGAGAAGTAGATCTTAGAGGGTATTTTGCTTCAAATACAGATGATTCTCATCAAAATTAAAAAGCTGATCCGGGATATGGTCTCCTTAATTAATCCATTGTTTTGATACAGAGAGAAATATATTCGCAGCTTCCTTAACTGCATTTGCGGCTTTGCCAACTAACTTAAAAGAAGGAAAGTGCAGTGGTTTTTGAAGCCACTGAATCAGCCACCACTTACGCAAAAGTAAGTCAGGTAGATTTTCAGCTTTTTGTCCCCTTAAGGTTGCCTTGTATTGCCAAGGCTTTCTCTTTGGTAATCATGAGAAAACTTGTTTCTACTTGAAAACGTTATCATGCTGGGAAAAATCGTATGAGCCAGTGTGATTTCTCCATAATACTGACGTCATTGATTTATTTGCCAGTCAGGTATGAGGTAATGCATGTCAAAGAAACACATCATGGCAGATAGATTGTGTTGCTGACCTAGGACTCCTTAGATCTGACTTATAATCCAGGACCAAACTCAGATCTACCTCCTTACAGTCTAGAATTTTTCAGTTTAAAATAGGTATTCAGTAAGAAAAACCTTAAATTATTTTAGTAGTATGCTATTTTTTAAAAAAAGATATTTAAAAACTAGGAAGAGAAAACTATGTCTTTATACTTGATCTTAGTCAAAAGGCCAAGAAACAATGAGAAAACTATCTTTAACAAGATCCGCTTTCTTGAACCAACAGGCTGATAGTGTACTCGACAGTAGAGGGTCTTCTCTTCTGTCAGGAATGTATAAGCAAGCCTTTTATCACCATTAATATTGTTCAAGAAGTTCTGACTAGTGCAACAAGCCATAAAACCAAACTAAGTATAATGATGGGGAAGAAGATAAAATATAAAACTTAAAAAATTACGTAAAGATTATTAATAAGGGCCATATATGGCAAGTATACAAAAATCAGTATCTTACCCAAGTGTCACCAATCACCAGTTAGAAACATATAATAGAGATAGCATCTGATTTACCGTAGTATCAACAAATATAAAATTAGAAGTAGCCCTAACCAATATATCTGATTGAAATGAAGAAAAACATGACACTTTTCTTGAAGTTGATAAAGTAAATGAATTAGAGGGACATACCTTTTTCTGGCAAAATTTGAAATATTGAGATGTCATTTTTTCAATTAAATTTAACATGAATTGAGTAAAATTTGTTATATAGAGATATTTATATGAGCTTGACAAAATGATTCTAAGCAATAAGTGTAAAGGGGGCACTAACATAAATAATAAAACTCAAAGCTGTAGTAGTCACTACAGTGTTGCAGTTTAGCATAGTGGTTGTGAGTTAAGGAATTAGAGGTAGAGTACTTGGATTCCAGGCTTAGCTCTGTGATTTATCAGATGATATGGCCCAGTTACTTAATCTCTCCAAGCCTGAGTTTCCTCACCTATAAAGCCTGAGATTAAATGAGACAAAGTAAATAAAGAGTTGAACAAGTTGCTGGTACATGGGAAGTACTCCAGAAATGTTAGTTGCTATTGTTAATTGACACAAAAGTAAAATTGGTCAATGGAAGACAAGTCTACACACAGACGATGTAAATAAGAATTTATTATTTACTAAAGGAGCCATTCTGAATCAAGAGACAATTGATTAGGTATTTAGTTAAAAATTTTTGGGTAACTGACACTAGACCTCAAAATAAATTCCATGAAACCATAAACAAGTAGAAGAAAACAGTATCAAATAGCTGAAGAACTTAAAAGCAGTGAGAAAAGGTCTAAAGTCTAATTGATTTGACTATACAAGTATTTATATTTCTGTATAAAAGAAAAACTCACAAATTGGATGACAAACTGAGGAAAAAGCAGTGATGTATTAATGGGTGTTTAATGACCAACTCTCTAAGCCAAGGGAAAAAATACCTGGATTAGTTGCATTGGCTGATTTCCATGGTGTAAAATATTCCCACCATGACTCATTTCAAGCTACCAGTGTAAAATGCATGCACAGGAATTGGGAAGAGATGTGCACAGTTGGCTCTCGTGAGCTAGTGTGAGCTGGCTGCAGCACACAAGTGGCACAGGCATGGCAGAGCATGCTAAGAAACGGCCTTGAGATCACCTAGCCCCCTGAGATGAACCTGTGACACCCAGGCCAGAGCACATTCCTGCTTGGAGCTGCCTTCCCTGGGAAGCATAAGATAGAGATAATTCAAGAAAAAATCCGCTGCGTTGTTATCATGCAGAGCACCTTGGCAGGGAGCTGGACCTGCAGAGGGTCTTGGGGTAGAGAGAGCCCTGTGGGTACGGGGGGCCTACCTCTTAACCAAAGAGCAACCTCTTTCGGGACAGAGTCACACAATGGCTGAAGACTAAGGGGAGAGGTGTCCCTAGGCAAATGCTTAGCAGAAAAAGAGCAGCCAGGCCAGATTAGAGGTGTTCTTCCTGTGATTTCTTCTCTTTCTGAAACCTGTGATGATACTCTTGGCAATGGTGCATGTTTTTTACTCTCTTCCTTTGTCTTTGCATATTTATGTTCTCATTCTGTTTTTTTACTCTCCTTTTGATAGCGTTTAATTATTGCCTATAATAGTTTTTATAAGTGTGGTCACCAGAAATATCAGTCATGGGGGAGTGGTGGTATGTTAGTGCATTAAATGTCTGGACAGTGCTGAGCTGACCCAGGTGGTTTCTTGGAGTAAAAGACTATGTTTCATAGTGGCCAGCGAGTCATGATATTGTTAGGAAGGGAGGTTCTGAGGTATGTTTTTCGACACAGGGCTTCCCTCAGGGCATTGTACTTTGTATTCCACAATGGATGACTATGAGCTGGTCATTTAGTAACCTGGCCTTACATGTGCCGTCTTAGAATGGATTGTTAATTTGTGGTTCTATCTGTAGTTCTAATAGAAGATTGGTCTATTCTTGGGTCGACTTTGTGGAAAGAAGGAGGATTTAATTGAGTTTCAGAGAAGTGAAGACTTTGTGAAGATGGGAGTGATATTGTTAGAAGTTGCAGTTATTTGAAGCCCCTGGTTGAGAACCATTACTTTAGGCCATACAGAAAGAACCAATTGGCATGGGGTGGGATAGGGTGTAGAGAGGTAAGAGAGAAAAAAAGTAATGACTTTAATGACAATTAATCTTATGAGAAAAGTAGCTGTAGCTAGACACATGGAGGACTGGCAGGTGGGCAAGTTGCCAGATTTGGATACAAACAAGCCAGCGTCTGCCTGAGCGTGGACCTAGCTTTGGAAATGGACAAACGTGGTTTCTTACAAGTGGAATGTTTTAATGACTCACTGGATGTGGAGATTTACAGATGCTTGTATTTTTAGAGCATTTGTTTATTCAAGTTTGGTCCATTAGCATTCATTTTCTTGGTTATTTTTTTTAAAAAAACAAGTTTAATATTTGTCATTTGCAGAAGTATTAATTTGATGATTCAATGTTCCTCCTCACTTATTTGGGTGCTTCTAGTCTTTTTGTGTGAGTTTTTCTTTAATCACTTTAGATCTTTAGCTGCTTCTCATTAATTCAGCTTCTGATGTACCCATATATTTTCCTGAGAAACTTCACTGATTGTGGAACCATTGAATGTCAAGGTTGGAAAGTACTGTAATAGTCTTCTGATCAAACTATTAATTTGATGTTTGAATCCTCTGTATAATTTTCTTTTCCATTTTGACTTAATAATTGATTTGGGTCTTGATTTTGAAAAGTTGGATTTTGCCAAGAAGGAAGATTTGGGGGCTTTGTGACAATATGTCATCCTCAGACTCAACAGTCACTTGGAGATAACCACCTGGTTATATTTTGGAGTGGCTGGAGGCCAGTTGATGATCTGATGCTGAAATGCTGGCATGCTATTCAGTGGCCTCTGCTACAGGATACTCTGACCTTTTAACTTCAAACCTTAGGCAGGGGTTGGGAGTATAGTTGAACTTAGGGCCCCAATTCTAGGGCCGGGCTAAACTCAGAACTCTCAAGTTCATTCCTAGGGCTTCCCCCATGGTTCTGATCTAGTCGAGGACAGAGAGCAGGGGTTGGAGGTTGGTGATTGTGGAGAAACAACCTATTTGCTTCCAAAGCTAGCCAACTAAAGCCAGTCTGCAGGTCCAGGAGCTGCTCATTTGTAAATTATGTTGAAATGCTGGGAGAAGTTCTCTAGAAGCTTTCTAAATTATAGCCGTTTAATATTTTCTGTTTAAAGGATTTGAATGGAGAATACTTGGTGTGGTTCAGGTTTTACCAAGGAAGGCCAGCTGATGGCTGCCAGGAGGCTTTACTAAGTATCATTGACTTAGAATTCACCAAGCCCTGGGACTTTGAAGCCTCAGAACTTAATTTTGCTAGTACATTTATTAGAATGCATCCTTCTGTTAATAGTAGATTCATGCAAAACAATGTCATAAGACATATGTGTCAACCCAGAAGGCTCATTTATTGAAGATTCAATTGACATAGAGATCAGAAAATTTTTATTAGTTTGGCTAGCATAAAAATAAAGCGAAAATATCATTGTTTAAGAATTGTTATATTTATTCTTAATAGAAATTTGATATGGTTATTTAAAAAATCCAATCCATATATGTATAAGTAAAAAGTCCTTTCTGATCCTACTTCATGAGATAAAGATTGTTAACAGCTTCATCTGTGTATATTCTTTCAAGACTCTCTATACATGCAATAACCTCTGTTGCTTTATTTTTCCATAAAGCTCTCTAGTTATGTTATGCACACTACTTGACTCAACCTTTGGGAAGCCAGTGGACAGTCAGAAGGTTGCCTGATGACCTGGAGTCAGATGAAGGGAGAAGGCTGGATGACTCATGGTTCAGCAGCAGCTCAGTAGCCTGACTTGTCTATTTAGCAATAACAACTCGTTTGCAGGAGAGGCCTAAGTGCCATAGTCTGCTGCCCCAGCACCTCCTCCCCAACACAGTTTGGGAGGGCAGTATCAAGCTTCATCTCTCAGACTTTTATTTTTCAGTATAACTGCCCAAGTACAGATCCTGGCATTTAGTTGATGCTATTAATAAGTAAAGAGTAGCTGTGTATGTATCTGCTCCATCTAGTCCCCCTCTTTTTTTTTTTTTTTTTTTTTTGAGACAGAGTCTCTCTCTTTGCCCAGGCTAGAATGCCTTGGTGTCAGTCTAGCTCACAGCAACCTCAAACTCCTGGACTCAAGCAATCCTCATGGCTCAGCGTCCCAAGTAGCTGGGACTACAGGTGTGCACCACCATGCCTGGCTAATTTTTTTTTCTATTTTTAGTTGTCCAGCTAATTTTTTCTATTTTTAATAGAGATGGGGTCTCGTTCTTGCTGGTCTCGAATTCCTGGTCTCGAATTCCTGAGCTCAAACGATCCTCCCACCTCGGCCTCCCAGAGTGCTAGCATTACAGACATAAGCCACTATGCTAAGCCCATCCAGTCCCCTTTTACTGATACGTATGATCTTTCTGTAGCTGTGTTTATACCACAGTCTGGTTTTGTCTTGGTATGCGTGTCCTTTGGTCTCTTTAAGGTGTCTTTTCTAACTCTACTTTTGTCTATTTTATGCTATATTTTATAATAGTTCTTTGCAACCTCATTTACCTTTCACTCTTGTGTTGTCTACAGAGGAATTGAAAATCAGCATGTATCTAGTAATTCTAGTAGCTTCTGATTTCTCAGAAAAATGCTTTTGTTCATGAAATTTCATGATTACCTGAATCTTTACCTGAGTTAAGATCCTTCCACTTTTATCTTGTCGTATAGCTGATGTGGTAGCTGTATGAAAAGTGTTCATATGGAGTCTGTCATGAAGTCAGTAGAACTCTGCACGTGGGGTGGCCAACGTGGACCCCTTGGAAGTATTTTTATGTGATTTCTTTTATACATATAACAACTCTATTGAGATATAATTCACATACCATATAAAATGTTTTTTAGTATGTTCACTAAACATATAGCCCTCACCAAAATCAGTTTTAGAACATTTTTATCATCCCAAAAGGAGACCTTGTACCTGTTGTTAGTCACTCCCCATTTCCCTTCAACTCCCACCCAGCCTAGGCAAGCACTAATCTACCTTCTGTCTCTATAGATTTGTCTATTCTTGACGTTTCATGTAAGTGGAATTATATAATATGTGACCTTTTGTATCTGACATCTTTCGCTTACGTATTCTAGGTTTATCCATGTTGTAACATGTATCCCTATGTCATTCCTTTTTATTGTAAAATTATATTCTATGGTATGGATGTATTACATTGTATTAATCGCTCATCAGTCGATGGACATTTGCATGTGATTTCTTAACAGCAAGGTAGCACTTTAAGTATTATTATTTTTGGAATACAATCAAGTGTCTTACAAAATATAGATGGAAGTTACAGATGGCTAGGAGGAAACAACAGTTTGTTTCTACCTGTTAAACATCACTGCAGGTGTTTTCTTCAAATATCAGGAGAAATATTTGGACATTTGGAAATTACCATTGAAATCAAAAGACAAAATATGTCAATAACATGTTATTCTCAGTTATGGCCTATAATTTTCCTGTAAGAAAAAATTGACTATGAAAAAAATTTACATAAATTAAGCCACAGAATGTACTGTGGTATTTTTACTACAATTTTTAGGCCTCTTATTTTCCGGTTTTCCCTCTTCTTTCCCACACAGATCATTCCACAATGTTCACACAGGAAATGCTTGTGTTAACCCCCGGAAACAGGGCAGAGCAAAGTGGTCATAGGTCTTGGAGCCCAACCGCCTGCTTCCTATCCCTGCTGTAGTACTTACTGGCTGCATGACTTGGGCGTATTTCTTAACCCCTCTTTGCCTCAGTTTCCTCATCAGTAAAATGGGAATGATAATAGTATCAACCTCATAAGCTTGTTATGAAGATTAAATGGGTTAATATATGCAAAACGTCTGGCACATGGAACATGCTCAGTAACGTTAGCTGTAATCTGCCTCTCTGTATGGTTATACGATTTAGGGTTATATAATCACTTTACGTACTTACATAAAACATTATTTTGGTAATTTTCTTTCTTTTTTTTTTCTTTTTTCATGCTTGGATATTCTTTGAGGAGGTAATTTTCTTAATTATAGTTGATCTGTGATCTTTTCCCACCTCAATCCAAATATGCAATTTTTCCTATCGTTTTACCAACCTTCATGTGTAAACTCAAATGAATTGCTACAAGCGAGAACACAAAAGGCAGAACCCAGAGATGAGGAAGGTAAATTAACAAGAGAACAGCAGAAAGGTGAAAGGAAAGCGACCGAATCTCTTAAGCTTTAGCACAGTTCTTTTCATGTGGTAATAATTAACTATATATTGAATGAATGGATTTTTTAATAGGTTGATTATGGGCTTCAGAATTAAAAGTTGTCATCAACTTACTTTAAAAATTTAAGACTTCGTAGTGTGTATGTATATCATAACATCATGTACAACTTAAATATATATAATTTTTACTACTCAGTTATACCTCAATAAAGCTAGAAGAAAATTTAAGATATTAAAAGGCATTTCAGTTGCTCTTACTATATTATCATTTGAAAGTTACTATTAATTTGTTTCTTTACCACAGTTGTCTGTAAAACTGTACACTCAGTCATTTGTTCTGGTTGTATTTTCTTTACAACTCATTTTTTAAGCACATTTTAGAATGTATACAAGATAGGAATAACTTAAGGATGTTTGAGATGAATATTTGTGGAAATTTACCTTTTTTGATGCCTCATAGGGAAGATTTTCCCCATATCTCATTGGGAAAGGACATTAACAAAGATTTAGGGCATAGTCCTGAAAACAACAATGCATGGTAT
The DNA here is from genome assembly GCA_963574885.1 of Lepilemur ruficaudatus. Lineage (NCBI taxonomy): Eukaryota > Metazoa > Chordata > Mammalia > Primates > Lepilemuridae > Lepilemur > Lepilemur ruficaudatus. Next base: position 26,405 of record CAUYRT010017929.1, read on the forward strand.
AGAGTAGTCGTTCTTACCTGACAAGTGGGGAGATCAGTTCAGCTGATTGTTCACCTACTTAGGAGAGGAGCTAGAAATTCAAACCCAGGCTTGTATTCCTTCCTCTCACTACACTGGTTTACCTCCCTCTTTTGCATTACAAATTTTCCTGCATTCTTCAGGAGAAATCTTGCTCCTGCCTAAGTAATTCTCAACATACAGCTTTCTAATGAAGTTTGAAATGTTCTGATGTCCCATCACTAAGTATCAGGTAGAATGATGTAAACATTTTCTGGTGTGTTGTTTTTTTATTTTGTTTTTTGAGACAAAGTCGCACTCTGTTGCCTGGCCTAGAGTGCCGTGGCGTCACCCTAGCTCACAGCAACCTTAAATTCCTGGGCTTAGGCGATCCTCCTGCCTCAGCCTCCAAGTAGCTGGGACTACAGACATGTGCCACCATGCTCAGCTAATTTTTTTTATTTTTAGTTGCCCAGCTAATTTTTTTCTATTTTTAGTAGAGATGGGGTCTCGCTCTTGCTCAGGCTGGTCTCGAACTCCTGACCTCAAGCGATCCTCCCACCTCGGCCTCCCAGAGTGCTAGGATTACAGGCATGAGCCATGTGAGCCACTGTGCCCAGCCTAACACAACTTATTATAATCATTTTTATATGTTACTGTAGTCGTCATAATTATTTTTATGATTGTATGATATTCTCATATTTCAGTGTTTTCTATTATTGCAATAGTTAAATTCTAATTTTTTCTCATAATAGCACTTTATTAAACATGTCATGTGCAGCTATTTTAATGTTTTAGTTTTTTGGCAGGTGTTTCTAGAATGTATTGCCAAATTACTTTCCTAAAGTGACTAACCAATTTACATTACTTTCAGCATAGTCTTAACCAGTGTTGTCAGCCTTTACTTCTGAAAATTTTTTGGTGGGAGTATCTTCATAACCATGAACTCTTCTTCCCTGGTTTCTAGAAATACACCATGAGAGAGGTTGGCATTGTTTGCATCCATGTTTGTACCCCTGTCTCCCAGTGGGTGTGTGACCAAATAAGTTTTGGAGAGTCTTACAATAAAGGCTCAAAGAAGTCTTGCTTGAAAAACTAGACTTTGTTAACCAGCATTTCCAAAAGCTTGTTTAAATGTGGGATTTATTTTTCTCATACAGTCTATTAACAAGCAGCTTTGGGAAATGCCATACTATATAATATTTATGGGAAAAGGAGACAGCTCATGATGCAATAGAATACTCTTTAGGTAAATGATCTCATGCAGGAGAAGCAGTAAGGATGTCTTTGGTAACATGCTACCCCAATGATAAGAGACCTAGCCTTGTTCATTTATTTGTTAAATAAATTTATTGAGGCAGGTGCAGTTGCATGTGCCTTTACTTCCAGCTACTCAGGAGGCTGAGGCAGGAGGATTGCTGAGTCCAGAAGTTCTGAGCTGTAGTGCACTGTATCAGTCAGGTGTCTAGACTGAGGAGGTGTGAACCAGCCCAGGTTGGAATGGAATAGGTGAAAATTGCCTTGCTCATCAGTAGTTGGATTATGCCTGGGATAGCCACTGCACGCTAGCCTGGACAATATGACGAGACCCCATCTGTTTAAAAAAAATTTACTGAAAGAGCCTACTATATGGTAGGCACTGTTCAACTACTAGGGGGCATAGCAGTGAAAAAACCAAGTCCCTGCCCCCAAGGAGGCCGTAAGGGGGAAAGAATGAACATTATATGTTCAACCAGGGGAAGAGTCTGTGTACATTATTTGCATGGAATAGGCTTTCATTTGAAGAATGTTAGAGTGCTTTCTATAAACAGTGCTAATCCTTGATTTAAACAAAAAATAGACACATTATCTTTACCCTCAAGAAGATCATAATCTGCTGGGGAAACAGAATAGTTACTATGATGGTGGTAAATACAGAATACACGGTAAGAACACAAAAGAAGGGAACCTAATCCATATTTAGGGGATTCCTTATTTTTAACTGCAATAGGAATTTGGGTTACTTAATTCTTAGGCCACAGCCATAGAACTGAACATATATTTATTTCTGTGCATGTCTGCTGTGGACAACACCTAATTTTGATTTAAAACAGATTTACTCAGTTCTGCCCACCCATTCACTGTGTTAGGATCAGTGTAATCTTTGTTTCTTCTCCATAAGTCAGTGTAGTCTTCACAAGTCATTCCTTATCTGCTCCATCATGGAAAGGAAGTAAGATTAGAGTAAGAATCTTAGATTGAGTACCCATGAAATTTTTAAAAAATGGTCACATTTTAGCAAGAAAAATCAGTAAATCCATTAGCCATCTGAAAACTGTACTGTAACAGGAGGGACAGAGTATAGCTTTGGTTCTGTTAATCTGTCCTTGGTATCATCAAGTATTGAAGAAATTCTGACAGAGGATGTGATAGGAAAAAACAAAGTCCATAAAAACTGTAATTTAATAAAATTAAAGAGTAATTTTAAATTAAAAAGTTGCTTACCACTGATTCAGGAGAAAGACAGTATTCAGTTAGAAATACTGTTTGAGGATTGCAGGCTTGTCTGTATAATTTTGATTGTGCTTCATTGATCATAGAACTAAAAGATGTTATTAGCGATGTTGCAGAGAAGGATTAACTTGGCCTCTGCCCGGTAATTATCATGTGCTCATGTGCAAGAAAGACCGTCACTGAGAAGTCTGATGTAAGAAGGACATCTTTGTCACAGGCCCACACTTACCTTTTTAGGGGAATCGGAAGGAGAATGAAATCACTGGCAACATCTCTCTCTTTGATGTTTCTGTCACTATGTAAACACTTAATTTATAAACAGCTCTAGTTGCCACTTCCCCCCTTTTCTTTAAACAGATCAATGTTTGTGATTTAGCATAAAGTTCATGAGCTAAGCAAAGCTGTTGGACACAGAAGCCTGTGTCTTTCCACTCAGTGTATCTTAATACCTCTAACTGCCTGTTAAAAATCATGCTTTTATTTTTCCCTTTCTGATGTAAATTGTCACCACCAGGCTTAGCAAAGAAACGGATTACTTATGGTAACTGAAAGTAGTTGTGCACTCCCGATCCTTGACAGAGCTCTCCCAAAGGACAGGCAATGTCTTTCAGAATCCTATTACGAGACTTTATTTGCAGGTGCTGTGAACAGAAGGCTGAAAGCCTCCATGTTTTATTACTACCCAACTTTATCAGGTCTGCTCACTCTGTTGAGAACTGTGGCAAAAATGATATACATCAGCTCTTTTATTCTTCTGTTACTACTCTGCACAAATAAAAGCATATTGGGGAATTTAATGAAGCAGTGTGTCCTTGGAGGGAGCTTTGAAGATTCTGAGTGTACAACTATTTGCCTTTAATACTGGAGGTTTTTGTATAAAACAGATTGGCGGGAGCAAAATAAAGTCCTCACAGATAGAACAGTGTTTGCCACATATGCACTTGAATCACACAAATATCTACATAGCGGTGACCTTGGAGATAGATGCATTCAGTGACTACTATAGTGGCTCTTTGGATATGCCAGGGAGTAGTTGGGGCAGTGAAAACCACAGAACAGCTGGAATTATGAGACTTGGCGATGGTCTGTTTACCCAAGAAATAGAAACTGTTATGTTCAAGAAAAAAATTGGAAGATGTTTTATTATTCAACACATTATCCATCAGTACCCAAGGACACATTCTGGGAATCTGTGCTGGGTGAGAGGCCACATCTCAGCTTGCTTTGGCCTTCACAGGCATAGCTGGCTTTTCCTTGGAGTCTGGGAAAGGCAGCAGTTACGGATCTGTGCTGCAAGCGTATGTCAGTAGCCTTACTGTAAGGATGGTCTTGATGCTGCTTAAATTTCTAAGCTTCACTACTTTATTATTAGTAATGAATACTTGTATACGTACGTCCCAACTGATTTAAGGGAAAAAAAAAGCACAGGAGAATGGGTAGTGCTATCATCACAAACTGCCAGCCCAAATGGTATTAGAATCTTATTTATTTACATGCTTAATCCTGCCTGTACGCCACTTCTCTTCCTTTGGACCAGCCTCCCAGGCTGCTATTTATTGTTATTTTGAATGTACTAGAAAGCACTTCTCTGGCTTAACCTGGAGAATGCCAAGGGAGGATGTAGTTGGTTAGCCTGTCAGAAATTTCAAGTTGCAGCAAATCTAAATATATGTGACTGGGTAGTACCTAATTGCTTGTTAGTGGGGATCTCACCAGTGACATCTACGTGAAAATATTATTCTAATGACTGAGTAAATATAGCCCTGCACTAATTGTGTCAGAAAACAAAGGAAGGTATTTTTCCTTATTTCCAAGACTAATGCCTCTTTCTGACTGGAGCCACAAAATGTTTAGTGTATAAAGAAATCTTGATATGAAGTGCGAAATGGGTGCTTTCTTTCTGTTTTAAAACAATTTAATGTTCTACGTGTTTACTACTAAACATTTCTGAGGGTAATAATTCTTATTGGACAGTCAATATTTCCTCCTCATGGCTAGCAAGAGATTTTAGTATGTTTTGGGGCACAAAACACATTCTGTTTTAGACACCAAAGGAACATTTCAGTGTTTGCCTTAGAATATAAGCTGCAAAAGTTTATGAGGTAGTTTCAACAGCTCTCAGAAATGTTTGCTTAATGGTTTCCATCTCTCTTCCTGCAGTACTTTTTGCATGTCTCTATTTTGGCATCACTCATGATGTCACTTTTCCACCAAACTAGAGTTCACTGAGGGCAGGGGCTGTCTTCCCTGTCTTTGAATCTCAAGTTCTTTATGTGGTGCCCAGTATTTATTTGAAGAACCAAAGAAATGCTTCAGAATATTATCTGAAAATCAAGTAGCTTAGTATAATTGGCTGTAACCTTTTTGTACACATTTTCCATTATGTTGAAACCATGTCTACAAAAACTTGGTATATCAAGGAAAAATTCATAACATTAAGTAATACTGTTAGTATATTAGCATAAGAATCTTTTGGGAAGCTTTGCACCTCTATCTTAGGAGAAAAACAGCACAGAGTATACAAAGGGGAGAGGGAGCATTCAGTCTTTGCCTTTATCAATAGATTTTACCTGGGTGTCTTCTGACTTCCAGGGCTTTGGACTCTACCTGCCTCTATATTTGAGTCCTAGTTGACTCTTTTTGTCTTAAATCTAGACCATTGCTATTGCCTGTCTGATCTTTCTATATCTTCCTAATTCTTCCTGCCTGGCCTTATTCATATCTGTAAGACCCTTTTATACTTAATTGGGCCTTGGCCCACCCTGCCTGCCCTGTTACTGCTGACACCCTCCAGTGGCAACTGATTTGATCTAATTGATTGTGACAAATCACTTTGTGTGTTACTGTTATCTACAAACACATTTACTCAAAAGCTTCATTTGAATTAACATGGTAATTTAGGTTAGAACTTCTTACAGGTTTATTTACTAAAAAACACACACCTTTACTAGTGCATTTCAGATTCACTGGAAGGCCCAGGTTTAGGTATTAGGGCTCATAGTGAATGCGGAGTCTATGACAAGTTGTGAGTACCATGGTATAAGAGATATTATGGAAGCTTAAAAGTCAGATATCTTTGCTGTGCAAAATGTAGGCAGGCATGGGAAAGTGTTCACTGTTGTTTCTTTAAGATATGAATATAATACAAATGAGGTAGATGCCAGTTGTGGTCTGACTTAGAATTATTTTTCAATGGTCCAGTAGAAGTACTAAAAATTGTAATTCTGCTTTTTAGATTATTAACCTTGTATAAGTATGTAAAAAGACCACGTAATTTGATGTTGTTACATGCATATAGTCACACCCTTGTTTTTACAGATTTTTTTTTTTTAAAGGGTAGGGGATTGTGAGGAGGGATGTTTAGTTGCCTTGTTTTTTTTTTATGTTGAGACAAGAGTTTCACTCTGTTGTAGAGTGCAGTGGCGTCATCGTAGCTCACTGCAACCTCCCCCTCCGGGGCCCTAAGGTATCCTGCCTCAGTGAACCTCCAGGGTAGCTGGAACTACAGACACATGCTGCAATGCCCAGCTTGGGTTTTCTTTCCTTTCTTTTTGGTAGAGACGGCATCTCACTGTTGCACTGGCTGGTCTCCAACTCCTAAGCTCAAGCAATCCTCCCCATTTGGCCTCCCAGAGTTCCAGGATTACAGGCGTGAGTCACCGCGCCTGGCCACACACCCTTGTTTTTAAACATATGGAAAATTTCAAACCTTCATTTTACCCGTTTTTGAAAATCTACAATTTTTTTTTTTTTTATGTGTGTGTGCCTGCAAGTTTGGTGTCATTCCTTGTGTCTGAAGAACTTTAACATTTCTTTTAGTTCAGATCAGATCTATTGTTAATAAATTCAGGGTTTTTTGGTTTGAAAAGTCTACATTTCTGGGACACATTTTCTCTGGGTACAGAATTCTGGGTTGGTAGTTTGTTTTTTGTTTTTCCTTTCAGCAGTTTGTATAAATTCTTTTATTATTTTTGGAAAATTTTTAGCCATTATTTCTTCAGGTATTTCACCTGCCCCGCTCTATCTTCTTGGATTCCAGTTACACATATGTTAGATCATTTGATACGGTCCTACAGTTCTTGGATCCTTTTCTCAGGTTTAAATTTTTCACTTTCTTTCTCTGTGTTTCAGTTTGGGTAATTTCTATTGACCTATGTTTGAGTTTACTGGTTTTTTTCCTTGTCTGTGTTTAGTGTACTGATGAGCCTGGCAAGCATTCTTCATCTCTGCTGCCATGTTTGTTTGTTTTTGCATTTCCTTAACACTTTTTACAGTTTTTATCTCTCTGCTAGAGTTGAGGACTCAGGTTTCAGACACAGATTTTCCACTTATTTTCGCTGGACCTTGGTTTGTTCTTTTATAAAACAGAAAAGTCTGGAATATATAATAATAACTAACCGAATTGTTTTGAGAATTCAGTGAGGTCATGGATAATATAAATTTGTGCCATTGGGCAAGTTCCTTACCTCCCCATACATAGTGTTTAAGATAAACAAAATGTAGTATTTTAACGTAGCTTTTGCTTTATAAATTACCATAGAGTAAAAATAATGAATTTCAAAGAGATGTCCAAATTTCTGTGCTTGGAAGTAGTTTTACTGTAATGGGTATTACTCAAGACTGAAATTATTTAATACAAAGAAACATTATTTATTCACACTGTGAGCAACTGTCTTCCAAAATACAGACCACACAATACAGGCATTCTTACTTGAATAGCACGGGGAATAACGTTGAATTATTTTGCAGTTTTTTCTAGACATAACAGAAGTTTTCACAAAAGTGTGTTTCTGATCATAGATTTTTTAGAGTTAGAAGGAACCTAAGAGATCCAAACTAACTCCTTCCTGCCACCTAGAGAGATGAAGGGATTTATCTAAAGTCATGGAGCTGGCTAACGACAGCGCCAGGCAGAGACCAAGTCCTTTATCTGTTATGCCGCAGTGGTGCATTCCTCTGGAAAAAACTGCCTACTCATTCTCGGTTTTTAATGCTAGTTAGAGTCTTGGGGTAAGGTTTCTTTCCATGACTAACTAGTGCTCTTTTGTTTTCTGTGTGGGTGTCTGGGAACAAGCTGGGTTTCTTTCTGTTTTTTTTTCTTTTTTTTGGTAACGAGGCATTTGTCTGGTTAACACTTTAGAGGTTAAGAAGTGGTTGTAGCTCAAATTCTTTGCCCGCATTGTTGATAGGCAGGTATTTTAAAGTTGAAATTCTTAACCTTTGGAATTCCCTAAAGTTTTGTGAAAATTATGTAAATGTATGCTTACATTCCAAGAAAAGAATCTGTAGCTTTTATCAGGTTATCAAAGGAGACATAGTTTTAGAGGAAGGGAGAACTAAACCTGATTACACTCCAAATGCTAATTATATCAGAGGGCTCCCTTATCTCTGGCTGTCCTGCTGGTGCCCTTTCCCACTGACAGGCCTTCTCCAGAAGCCTTCCTGGATCTTGTCGTGGAAGCCACCGGAGGCCTCAACCTCCTTGTTGCAGGAACCTTCCCCAGAGGTTTCCCAGGGCTACCTTCTCTCTCCCTTCTCTGTTTACTGTTTCCAGGAGACCTTGTGAGACTCAGGGATTTTTGTTCATTAGAAAGCTCAGGAGTGTTATTTTAGTTACATTTTGATTAAAAGGGATTTGTGAGCTGACCTGAGAACCTAAGACGATTGAAATAAGAAGAAAATGCAATTGGAATTCTAATCAATACTTTGCCAATTGAGTTTTAGAATGCCTCTAATTCTTTAGTTAGGGAATCTCTGTGTTTGATCTAGAAACTAACTCTTGTAACATTTTCCAGGAGCAGAATGAAAATTCATGGATTTTCATGGATTGTTTAAGAGTTGGTCAGATCTGTCTATAAAAACTTAAATTTTTTCTTCCTGAATTTTATTTGAATTTGATTTTAAAGAATCCACCTCTGAATAGAAATTCATTTTGATGGGCATCCTTCCTAGAAGAGAACATATATATAAATCATGTCCTAAATTTTTTTTTTTAAGTCTAGCATCTGGACATACAAAGAAAAACCTAGCACTAAGATTGAAGTTGAAAGAGTTTGTTCATTTGTTTATTTATTTATTATTATTATTATTATTTTGGAGACCAGATCTTGCTCTGTCTCCTGGGCTAGAGTGCAGTGGCATTATCATAGCTCATAGCAACCTCAAACTCCTGGGCTTAAATGATCCACCTGTCTCAGCCTGCCAAGTAGCTGAGACTACAGGCATGTGCTACCACACCTAGCTAATTTTTTTGATTTTTTTATAGAGGCAGTGTCTCACTATTGCCAGGCTGGTCTCAAACCCCTGGGCTTAAGCAGTCCTCTTACCGTGGCCTCCCAAAGTGCTAGGATTACAGGTGCGAGCCACCATGCCTGGCTTGCTTATTCGTTTTTTAAAAGCTCTTGCTGAGTACATGGGATGAGCCCTCAGTCATCATGTTAGATGCTGGGAAATGAGACTGGTTTCTTCCCTTTTGAAGCTCACAATCTGTTAGGGACACAGTCTAAGAAATAAGAAAAACAATCCAGCATGCTAAATACTCTGATAGAGGTACTAAAAAAGCAATGAACTCAGAACTCTGCCTGGCCAAGGAAGAAGGGTGGGAGGGTTGGCCGAGTGAGTTAGGGTAACGTCACGGAAAAGGTGACGAATGTTTGAGTTGTGTCTTAAAGGTTCAGTAGAAACTTGTTTGGAAAGGAAGGGATCTAGATACAAATGATGTGTTTATGCCTTTCTAATTCTAACAGAGCTTAACATTTACCACTCTTATTTGTATTTTTCATTAGAGCTCCAAACGAGAATGGAAGCCTCTGGAGGACCGTAGCTGCACGGACATACCATGGCTGCTGCTCTTTATCCTCTTCTGCATTGGGATGGTAAGGAAGCTCTTGCAGAAGATCTGACCCTGAACTCGTGGTCTGAGTGATGGGAAAGTGGTTTGATGGGGAAGCTTGTTTTATGTATGTGTTTACATGTGTGTGTGTGATGTACTTTACCCCTCCTATGTTGCTTACAATTAGAGGGGCTAGGATACCATTGAGGCAGGTTATTTTTGCCTCAGACAGTTTGGTGGTATTTGGCATCCCTTCTGACATTTTTTTCCCTACGTAAAAACTGAGATCAAAATTAAGGAGCAACTGAGACTCCTATATCATTCACTAGATCATTTCAGAAAGCAGATCATTTGACGTACGTCTCTGCAAACAGTGATCTTGATGGGGTGGTGAGCAGAACAGTGGCTGTGGAGTCACGAACCCTGAGTATTCACCCAACCCAGTCACAGGAACCTGATGGTTATCTTTGGGGCAGTCAGTTTTCCTCTCAGGAGCTTGGTGTTCCTTAGTTCATCCTAGATGGGAGGCTGGTTGCTCACTGCTCCTTCTTCCTTCTGCCCACACCAGGCCCCTGCTGTCTGTTGTGTCTACTGTAATGAGTGGCATCTTTTGATTGGAGATAAGGGACCTGGTGATTTTCCAGTGGGTATAGGGGACGGAGGAGCAGAGACCCTGGTGCAAGGTGTCGAGGGTGTGCTTATTCAATTGCATACCCATTTCTGACACAGACTTCAGTGGCTTTGGAGTCATTGCCAGTGTGCTGGGCAGAGTAAGATTTTCTTAAAGAACCGATATGCTGGGCGGGAAAAAAGATACAAAACTGCTGTTTTAGAGCTGGCTGATATTAGAGCTAGAAAGGACTTGGAAATCTTCATCTGGTCCATCACCTTCATTTTACAGATCAAAAACATCAAACCTATAGATGGAAATGACCATCCCAAGGCCACATTGCTAGTTAATGGCAGAGCTGGGAACAGAGCCCAGGTCTCTTCACTTATAGGCCAATGCTGTTTTCTGCTACCCCATTTCCTTTTCCTCAAGGAGATGGTACAGACACAGTATTTTTCTCTCTTAGCCTTTTACAACCCAAAATGCAATTATGCTACTTTAGGCAGCAGCCTTTTTCTTATTGTGTGAGTACTGTTAACCCGTTTCTTCCCATACCTTTTATAGAGGCTCTTTAGGAAAATCTTGCTCTGTGTCTCCCTGTAACCACCTGCCTTGCCTGTGCTATTTGTGAATCACAGAACAATCCTAACCTTGGCTAATAGGCACAAATGTAGTCCCCAGTTCTGCACTGGAATGGAGGAAAAGAAAGCAATGCATTTTAGTGGGATTCAATAAAACCAGTAAAATAAGTTTCTTTTTTTTGTGAGATGGGGTCTTACTCTGTACCCCAGGCTGGAGTGCAGTGGCACAATCATAGCTCCCTGTAACCTGGAACTCCTGGACTCAAGCGATCCTCCCACTTCAGCCTCCTGAGTAGCTAGAACTACAGGCACAGGCCACCACTCCTGGCCACTTTTTAAAAAGTTTTTTTGTAGGTACAGGGTCTCACTATGTTGCCCAGACTGTCTTGAACTCCTGGCTGTGAGCGATCCTCCTGCCTCTGTCTCCCACAGTGCTGGGATTACAGGCATGAGCCATCACGCCCAGCCAGAGATCAGAGCATAATTTCACCAAATTAAGGATATTTAGAAAAGGTCTAAGTACCTATTTCCTAATGTAGGACTTAAATTTTTCAAGAGTTTAGTTAGTTTAATGGAATGGCAACTGAAATGCAGCGTGCCAGAATATTCATGCAGAGTGTAGAAGACTTTTTGGTAGCAGAATAAGTCCACAGCTTTTCCCCACTCTCTGAATGTAACCCTGGGACAACAGCAGCTGACCTCTCAGAATTACGTTTACAAAAACATGTACCATCCCACCCAACGTGCTTTTGATTTTCTGTACTAAAATAACTTGGGAAAGTGCAATCATTAATGTTAATAGGCTGATTTGGGAGTGACTGGAGACTAAGGAGTTGGTTGTTTACTGAAACATTTTAATGCAATGGTAATTAATATAACATTGATTTCAGCATGATGGTAATTAAGACCCACTGTGTGTACTTTTAAATGCAGGCATAGTGTTATTTTGGAATAATTCTTTTAATAGGTTACCTTCATGGAACTGTGGTAACATCAAGTTTTGCCATTTGGAAACTGAAGAAATTTCAAAAATTCTGTTTTCCATCCTATGGGCAAAACCTAGGTTCAGAGTTTTTTAGCTTTTGAGAATTTGCTTTATATGGTTTTTAGAAGTCCCCCCCTTCTCCCACCTCCTTTGGATTTCATTCTACAGTACTTTTAAAAGAAACATTCAGTAAACATTTTGGGGGCATTAATCTATGTTTAACACTTTCATATAATGTATTTATCTCATTTAATTCTCCCATTTACCCTATAAGATAGGTTTTATCCCCAGCTAACAGACAAGGTATAGTTAGGTTAAATATTAACTTGTCTAAGAATATCCTGCTGGAAATAAGTGGCAAAGATAGAAAAGGAACTGGAACTTTCTGGCTGTGTCCTGGTGGCTCAGCTCTCTGCTGCTTTTACAGATTATTTCTCAGTCATCTTGTAGCGTGATATTCAAACCATGTTTTTATCCTCTGTCTTTACCTATAGTTTTTTGCTCATTCCTTGATACCTATGCTCTAGCTCTTAAATATTTTAAGAGCTTGTCATCTTTCACTTATCTTTACCATTGAATCTTTATTTACACGTTCGTCTCTTCGTAAATGTTTGTGTTTCTCTTTTATTTCTTCCCTTAGTTTTTAGGTTTTTCTAATGCTTGAATTGTCTAGAATTTAGAGTGTTTTTCAAAGTCAATTGCTATCAGCCTTCTTGGGAGCTATCTTCCACATTTGAACTTTCATCAGTATTTTGAAATGACTGAGCATCTACTTATCCTGCTCTAAAAAATTACATGTGGTATACACTGCTAAATTTCTATTTTTCATTAAGGTCGTAAACAAGTGGTTCTCAACCTTAGCTGTATGTTAGAATCAGCTGGGATCTTTTTTTTTCCAAATACTCATATCTTGGCCCCACCTCAGTGATTCCGATATAATCCCTGCAATTCTGATGTTCAGCCAAGATTGAGACTTCCTATTGTAGGCACCGACAAACCACTGGAAAGCGTAGAACAAGATGTAATATGACTGGGGTTAGAAAGATGACCCTGGCAGCTAATGTTAAAGATGGCTTGGAAGGGGGAAGAGATTTTAGGAAGACCACTTTGAAGGCTGATGCAATGGTCCAGATAAAAGGTGAAAAATCTGAAATAAGGTAGTGGTTAAGGAGAGGCGGAGAGAGATTGAAAGTAGATCAAAAACATTTATCAATGGTGTTGTCCATGTTGCAGACAAGTGGAAGACAGATCAAGGATGACTAAGAGGTTCTTATATTAGGGGTTCAGGGAAGGGCTTTTCAGCTCAAATCATACTCCCAGCTCCTCCTAGATTCTCAGACATGGTGTCTGTACGCGTCAGGGAACAAGAATGAGATGGATAAACAAAGTACCACTTTATTAGTAGCTGAACAGGTACCTGATTATGCTCAATGAAGCATTTTCTGGTAAAAATGACTCATGGAATGAAGCTTGAGCCACATGGGCTAAAATTCCTTCCCACCTAGGATGGTCTGACTTCACTCTGTCTCAAGGATAGTAATGTGTCAAAAGAGAAGAGAGGAAGAGAGAATGGAGATCCACCTGCACCAGATCCACCCAGATCAGCTTACTGTGAAAGGCAGGAAAGAGAGGGGGCTGGGTGGCCCTAGCAGGAGTGCTTACCATGGAAAATAGAAGATAGAGGGACCTCCTACAACTTACCCTGATGGTTACTGCTGCTCACCACAGACTAGACGCTGTTTGCAGCACTTGACACACAGAAACTCATTTAATTCTCACAACTGCTTAAGGAAGTATATATTATTGTTATCATCATTCCCATTTCACAAATAAAGAAATAGAGGCACAGAGACATATTCAGTAGCTGTCCGAGATTACACAGTAGCAGCATTGAACCCAGGAGGGAAGAGGAAGAAGGTGAGGCCTCAAAAAGTAGACCCTACCTTGTTGCCTAGAATTGGGAACAACAGAAGAAGTTGTTCAGAATGTGGACCTGTAGCATGTAACCTTACTTGCCAGTAAAATGTGGTCTCCTCAGTATCTAAGGATCCAACCAAGTAGCTTAGCATCACCTCTTCCTCTTTGGGGTATTAGGAAGGTAGGGTGAAGGGCAGAAAAGCCTGGGGAGAGGAGTCTGCAGAGTCCTCTACTCCATACCCTGTGTGTGCGTCTAGGAGACGAGCGGCCCCACTAATGGAGATGGAGTATATGCAGGAAAGGGAAGCAGTTCAGGGAAATGTAGAATGAGAAAATGAGTTTTGGACGTGCAGACTCTGTGAGTAAGGATAAGCAGTTGGAAATGCAGGGTTGGAATTTTGGAGAATGATCTGGACTAGAGCTGGATTTAGGAGACATCTTTGCATAGTTTGTCCCTTCAGACTGCTTTCAAGGACCTTTTTTATTTTATAGCATTAGTCTACTTCCCGGGGCGTGATGTTTCTACCTCATTAACTATTGTTGAGCATGCAGCATAAAATGAGAGATTCACTGCAGCATTTAGTCACCTGTTTGATGGTCTGTCCCTTGCCAGGATCATGGAACAGGAAGAACAACTGCCAAAAGTTGCCATAGGGTTACCTAATCCAAATGACTGCCTATTTTCTGTTAAGGCCATTTCTTTTTTTTTTTTTTTCCTTTTTAAAATACTTTGATAAAATGTAGATAACAATATTTACCATTTTAACCATTTTTAAGTCCATGGTTCTGTTAAATCCATTTGTTTTTAATCTACTCTTGCTTTTTTCTCCGTCACTATAATAAACCAAGTGGGTATGAACTTCTCCTTGCAAGCATACTCTTAAAATTTTTACTCTGTGTCAACTTTCCCTTAGAAATATAAAATTTTGGAAGAGGAGGGGCTTTAGAGATTAATTACAGGGATTTGTTCTGTGAAGTTTGGATTCGGTCAAGGGGCCGCGCTTAGGGATTTGGAGGGCCACATGTGGCCTTGAGGCTGCAGGTTCCCCATCCCTGAGAGATCAGTAAGGAAATTGAGGCTCAGGGATTCAAAGTTACTTGCCCAGGATCTTAAGGAGTGTTCGTGGTACAGCTTGGGTTGTTCTCGGTGTTCTTGGTCTGTGTTTTTTTCATTGCTCGAGCTGCCCATGAAACTAAGCCTCTGAATTTGCTCCCTCATGTCCCATTATTTTCTTCTCTTTGAGAGCATTTCAGTTCTTCTAGAATAAAACTTGCGTTTGTACATACTCCATAAATGCTTAGTGAGTGGATATTTCTTAGACTTCCAGTATTCTTGGTTTTTTTCCTCTTTCTTAGAGCAATTCGTCCTATTAAACTTTTTAAAAATCTAGACATCTAGAAGATTGGCAAAAGTTTGAATTTAATTTTTTTTTTTTTTAGTTTATTTGTAGAAATATTAATTCTGCATCAGGCCTTCCAACCCTACTCTGTATGCTGGGTCCTAATAGCCTTCTTTGTCTCAGGGTTCTCGGAGGAGGAGGAACAGAAGCCAGTGTTCCTCCAAGATTTTATAAATCAGTTTTTAGGAGATTGACCCTATGCACTGATTGACATACGGATGGCGGGATGAATTGAGGTAAAGGAGGTGGTCTTTGAGAAAAAGAGAGGCAGCGTGTTTTTATTAATCCTTAGGAGAGGGCTATAAGAATAACTTTTCCCCCATCTTTTTATTTTGAAACATTTTGCCATATTCATACACTACCTCCTATGCCCCCATACATGTTTTTCTTAACTTTTTTTTTTTTTTGATCAAAAGTAAGACCTTCTGCTTTGCTCCATTGCTTATTAGCAAAGGCTCCAGGTGTAAAATCCAGACGTGCTTATGAAATAAAAGTATGTCCTATTTTTTGACTAACAGTGGATAAAACGAAGCAAAAGCTCTTACTTAAGTAGAAGGAGATCTTGTGATATGAGGGGAATATGAGCACAGTTCATTAATTAGGAAATTGTCTTCCTTCCACTTAGGCAATAGGTACTTATTAGTTGCCAGGTCTTTGCCTATGACCTACAGTCTCTGTATGTCTTTATCTGATTTGAGTCACCCTCTTTTTGTGAGTAGATTTGTCTGTTCCTCCTCTCTCAAAATAGCCATGTTGAAAGCACTTCCATAGCTCAGTCAGTTTAAGATTTTAGCCATGATTCTCTCCCTTGCGAATAGTCTTACTTTCTCTCTAGTGATTGCTTCCTACGACATGCTTATAAAAGCTTTCCTTATCCCCCTTATCATTTGCTTCATTAATGTGATTTCCTTCCACCGAATGCCTTTTCCCTTCCCTCTCTGTGGAGCCATTAAATTATTAAGTGTATTCTGTAAAATTTCCCTCACCCTATTTAATTTCGTGGACCGCATTTTTTTCACTTCTGAAACCATATTGCTTCCTGCATTTGGATTTTAGAATTTTTATTTTTAAAGAGATTGTAATTTTAATTATATTTGGCCTAGTTCCCCATTGTCAGTGCTTGTACCATATGGGAAGTCCCTAGGATAATAGTCATGGTTTCTTCCTATCTTATTAGCTTACTGTTCGCCTTGCTTTTCCCCCTGCAGCTTCTCGCTTTCTCTACTCGAATGCTTCTGGAAGCTACTAAAAAGTTTAAATGGCCTATGTGAAAATATGTCACTGTCCCATTTTAGCATATATATATAACATTTATAATTTATACCCTCCCTACATCCCAGAGGGATATCAGGTGGCTTATGATAAAGAAAAAAACCCACATGTCCAGCAGTACTGTTAAAAATAGTCAGAAAGGGAAACAGAAACCACTTAAAGGAATCTGTAACACAACGTACTTACCAAAGGTAAGAAGAAAATTCCTATAAAAAGTGAAAGAACATCATCTTTTAATTATGCAGTGGCTTTGCTATTCTAGATTAGTAGTGAACAAATTATCACTGTAATTGTGGTCTGAAAGTATTTTTGTGTAGTAACAAAATTACTGACATTATTTCTTACTTTTTCCCCCTAGAAATTTTTGTTCTAAAAGAGAGAACTGAAGGGGGTTTTGTTAGTCTCCAGTTACTGTTGTCAACCTCTTTAGTCTGACTTTCCCCAAATTTACTGCCAACAGCTGCCATTTATTGATCACCTGCCACGTACCAGACATTCACCTGGTTATCTCACTTAGTTCTCATCACGGGGCTGCGAGATAGATGGTCTTACTCTGTGTTAGAGATGAGGAGGGAAGAGAGTCTAGGAAAGTAATTGGATCAGAATCACATAGGTGGTAAGTGATAGCATGAGGGTTTGAATCCAGCTCTTTCTGAATACTGAGTACCATTTCTCTTACTCTGTGATGCTTCTTATTAAAGAAATGTATTGGAAAAGTTAGCCATTAAACCTGCTAATACTTAACCTCCTTTCCCAGTTTTTGCTCAGTGCATGGTTTCCTAAGTTGGGGTTCAAGAATATGCTTAAAATGGTATGCTGATTTGTATGTATGTTTGCATGTAGAAGATTAAATATTTTTTCTCATGTCTTAAAATTGGGTTGAAGTTTTGAGGTCGGCTTGATTGCCCTACTCTGTCCTTGGAGGAGTCAGGAGAGGGGGAGAGGCGTGACAGCATGAGTGTGAATGAGCGCGTAGTGACCAGCTGTGCCTAACCCTGGTGCTAGCAGCTAGCTGCCACTGTGAGGCAGAAGGGCACTACCATTTATTGAGTCATACACTTTACACGTCTTATCTCACGTAATTCTCACAACAGCCTCTGTGGTGAGTGGTTTTAGCTCCAGTTTATAGATGGTTGAACTCAGGCACAGAGAATTAAACAAATTTGTCCAAGGGCACACAAATAGAAAGTGGAGCCATCAGCATTCCGTTGACCAATGCAAGTTTATTTGACCTTAAACTTCACCATTTTTCGTATATAGCATGTTCTCATTTCTAATAACGATAATGTTTATTGAGCTCCTACTATGTGCTAGGCGGGTTTCTTACCACTTTACTAGATTATGTCATTTAATCCCTACATCAGCCTGATGAGCCACAAACTCATTATTTCCATTTTATAGGTGAATAAATTGAGGCAGAAAGTTGAAGTAACTTAGCCAGGATCAGAGAGCTAGAGAGTAGCAAGTCGGGGGTAGTCCCTACTCTGACTCTACTTTCTTACAAAGTGTAGTTTCAAGAAGTTTCTGCTGCTTAGAGCTGCACTCTCTACTCTGCCCTCTCACCTCCCTTACCTGCACAATGAAAATACAGGGGTTATTTAGAAAAGAATTTGTTTGCTTTTTTTAGGTAACTATATTTAAGGGGGAAATACTTTTCTTTGAGGAATTACATATGAATATATTTAATAGTGTAATATTTACTGCTCTAGGCCTTAGATCTAGCAGGGCTATTTAGATAAGTACTATTTACGATACTTGGCTATCGTGAATGAAATAGTGATAATCTCTGCCTTCTTAGTCGTTTTACTAGAGATAACAAAAACTCAACCTTTTAATGACTGGGGCGAAAGAATATCTCTTAACCCCAATCAGTTTATCAGTTGAGATTCACCTTACTTCCTGTCCTCACACCCAGTAGCCTGCTGTTGAACTTGGGCTTGTGTTGCTTTGTTTTGGTCCATACACTTTTGACTTAGCAAGCGTGATGCAATTCTGAAGTATCTGCCATTTGCCTTTGGTGGTGATGAGGCATATTCCCATGAAATGAAGTGACCTTTGCAGCACACAGTGCCAGTGCCTTACTCTGCTTCGTTCTCCGATATTAAGAGCCTGGCAGCGCTTCATGATGTAATTCTTTGGCTTGTATGCTGCTTTATTGCAGGAAGGAAACAGAAGTGTTGCGTGCACTGAAATGATAATGATTCAAAACCCACACCCCTATTGTTCTATGGAGTTTTTTCTTTCGTCCTTTGCTACTGTTTATTTAACAGAACTCCTTTACAACTAAATAAAACTCAAGAATGAAGAAAGCTGGGTTTGATCCCAGCTTTGATGGCTTGGGGTAACTTATTTAACCTCTCTGGGCCTCAGTTTCCTCCTCATGGAGATTAGAGATAATATATGATAAGCAACTAGCTCACAGCCTGGCACAGAGCAGATGTTCAGTATAGAGAAGCTGCTATTATTATTATTATAAAATGCAAAGATGATCTTACGATGTAAAAGCTTGGGATTTGTTTTGTTATAGTGCTAAATAGTGTCTCCTGGTGGACTCCTTTGTATTGTTTATGTGCAATCCAAGGAAAACAGAGGAATAGTGTTTGCAATAAGGAAAGATAGCTCTTTGTTCCCTTCAACAGACAAAAGAAGCTTATTATCGTATCAACTAGTGACTGTTGCTATTGAGATGGTTTATTTGTATGTTTTTTTTTCTGTTTCTTTCCTAGGGATTTATTTGTGGCTTTTCAATAGCAACAGGTGCAGCAGCAAGACTAGTATCAGGATACGACAGCTATGGAAATATCTGTGGGCAGAAAAATGCAAAGTTGGAAGGAATACCAAACAGTGGCATGGACCATACCCAGCGGAAGTGAGTAGACTGTTGCTGAATGAAGAACACTGTGAAAACTTTGAAAGGGCCACAGAGAAAATCCTGCTTTTCTTTCTGCTTTAAAGAGAATATCTTGCTGCATGTTATTTTTATATGATTCCTCTTAGTGTTTTTGATTTTTATTTTAACTGTACACTTGAATCATTCTTGGGTTTTTTTTTTTTTTGGTCTAGAAATACATTCTTCAGGAAACAAATTAGCTGCCGTGTTAAAATGGATTTCCTTGAGGTTTTAATGGATAAAGATTTCATTTGAGAGGATGAGTTTTGTACTCTGTTTTCCCATCATCCTTTAGGTTGTACACTAAATTTTAACTCAGAAAATAACATAATTTTTCCCCTAAGATTATATTTGATGGGAGACAGAGAAATGATAATGGATTTTGAAGCATTAAAGTTATAAAAAACATTTTGTGATGCATCATTTATAAGTATGCATCAATTTGCGATTTTGTAACACACATTTTCTTTGTCAGACTTTAAAATTTGCTCTGAGTTCTCAATATTCATCTTTTGGATTTCATGGAATTCCTGACTTAATTGCCTTTTTTCCTCAAAAGAGATATTATTATTTTTTAAATATCAATGGGTAAAATATATTTCATCTAGCACATTTTATGTATGATGCCAATTATGTGTTTGAACTGTATATTTATGCCCCATCAAACTTCATTAGACATTTCAAGTGTTGAACTAGGTCTTAAGAATTAACAAAACTAATTTTAAAATAACAGGTTCACCAATCCAATTAATGTACTTTACAGCAAAAGGCTAAACAGATAACATTTTTTAGATTATAGTACTTTTATAATGCATTTTCCAGGAAGATAACATGTAAAAACTATATTTATTATTATAGAAATCTGTTGGTTAAATCTGGATCCCTACTGGGAAGTATAAGATTAATTTGATGATTTTACTAACTTGAAAAAATCCAAATAGTTAGTCATTCTCAGAGTTATTTCTTGCATTAATGAAGACAAGATAATGTAGTTCAAGAAAATAAAAATTTAAATACCAGCAATGAATATTTACGTAGCATCCTGTAGTCTGTAAGCGTATGGTACTACCCTGTGAGATAGGTGTAACAGAGACTTAGAGAGGTTAAGGTGACTTTCCCAGCGTCACATGACTGGCGGGCAGTGGAATATCCAGCTCAGAGTTTTTCTCTTGATATGCATCTGCAGCCCTTGAGAGAAGTGGAAATTGGACTCTTAGCAGTTTGAAGGATTGTTTCGTTTATTCTACTTTATGAGTGTCTCATAAAATTAACACAAATCTTAGGCTATATGTTATATTTTGTAGCAAGACTACGCATATTTTTTTGTTTGTTTACTTTACATTTTTTTTTTTGGAAACAGGGTCCTGCTCTGTCTCCCAGGCTAGAGTACAGTGGTGTCATCATAGCTTACTGCAACCTCAAATTCCTGGGCTCAAGCAGTCCTTCTGCCCCAGGCTCCCTAGTGGCTCAGACTACATACGTGAGCCATGACACCTGGCAAATTTTTCTATTTTTTGTAGAGATGGGGTCAACCATGTTGCTCAGGCTGGCCTCAAACTCCTGGCCTCAATTGATCCTCCCTCCTCGGCCTCCCAAAAACGCTAAGATTACAGGAGTGAGGCACTGTGCCCAGCCTTATTTACTTTTTATTTTGAAATGATTTTAGACTCATAGATGTGTGAAAATAATACCCAGAGTTGCACATTTTTTTAAAGTGGCATCTACACTGTAACATATTGTTTAACTCTTTAATGTGATTGACATGTAGCAAATATAAAATATTACCATTTAGGTAATTGAGGAGATGAGAGCAAAAGGGCTGTCCTCCCTCAGGTCCACTGATCACATGGAGTGAGAATCATTTTTATGGCTCCTTTCATACCTTACTGATGATCCAAGCATGGTCTCACCGTAAGGTTTGTGTTAATACCACTTTTCACACTTATCCTTGTGGTTTACCTGGTCGGTGGAGCAGATTTCAAATTCTTGGATTATTCTATGTACATTTTGGCCTCTTGCAAAGAGAGACTGCTTATTATTCTGAAAAAGTGTTTGCTGTTCCCTGAATGCTTAGCATAGTTGAGAGCAATTCATGTATAGGGAAAATAGTTTCCAAGTATAGTTATTCCTTAACTCATGAATACATGTTTAAAATTTGGTTTTGATCTCCACTTTGATCTTTTCTGCAGTATGACATTTTTAGCGCTAACCCATTGAAATATTTCTGTTTATAAATTTTTTTCAATGGTAAATTTTTGAACGTATCTCTCTCAGGTAAGTCTATAATTTTTGGATTTGAAAAGAGATAGGAAGGCAGCAGTCTTTGTGTTTGTTACCTTTATTCCATTCTCGTCTATCTCCTGCCAAACACATTGGTTTCCTTCCTTTATACTCATTTCCTCATACTTCTTTGGCTTCTTTATGAACTCCAGGCCCTTTCATAGCTATAGAGTACTTTTATACCTGTTTTGTCTGCTATTATCTCAGCTGGACCTTGATTACTTTCTCCCACTCCTTATCCTCAGACCCGTAGTACAGTACCTGGTACTTGAGAGGGCCTTTATACACATGTGTTGAGTAAGTCACCAGATGAGTACTCTAAAATCGCAAAAACAACTGACTCTTTCTTGCCTTCATGAGTATTGTTTCCTTTATCATAAAAAAAAATTCCTCCCATTCTTCATGTAGCTAAATTCTTCATCCTTCAGCTCTTAGCTTAAATGTCAATTCCCAGAGAGGTCTTTTTTGGTTTCATAGTTTAAATGCAATATTTAAAAGTACTCTCCTTGCATCCTATAATGTGTGTAATTATACCTTTATTTTGTGATTATTTGTTAAATGTGTCTCTCTCCTAATTGCTCTGAGGCAAGAGGTGAAATCTGCTTTACTCAGTGCTGTATCCTTAGGGCCTAGCTCAGTGCCTAGAACATAGTAGGCACTCAGTGAAATACTTGTTGAATGGATAAATAAATTTGTTTCCTCAGAATACGTTCTAAGAGTGAAGTACTGAGTCTGAGGATTTGAATATTTTTAAATTATTAATGCGTATTGCTGAATTCCATAAAGACTGTTCCATTTACATTCCCACGAACAGGGTCTGAGATTGCTTTGTCTTTGCTAGTATTATTAGTTTTTATTCTTTACTAATTTGTTAGACCAGAAAATGGTATTTTATAGTTTTAATATGCATGTCTTTGATAATTAATGAGTGTGAACCTTTTTCCCCACATTTGTTAGTCTCTCATGAAGACTGTTCTGCTAGCAGATCTATTCTTGGTCTTCTTATCTCTAATCTGCTCCATCTTTTATTCTGTGATAGGATTAAGTTCTTTAAAACAGGGTTTTATGTTGTCATTTCCCTGCTCAAGAGGCTTTTTTTTAGTGTGTTGGCTGTGGTACCAAAGAGGAGCCCCCTCCAGCTCCTGCCAATCTGGGCCTCTCACTGTATAAACCCATCTCACCTACTCAGCCTGCTCTCATTGTTCCTCAGTGTGGTACTGTTCTAGTCCATGATATGCAATTGATTCTACCTCTGTGCTGTTCCTTATTACCTGTCTGCCAGTCTGAATTCCTGGAACACTTAAGATGGTTCTCATAACTAACCACTTTATGAAATATTCGCAACCTAACCTATCCCATAGTGAGCTTTCCTTTACTTTGATTACCTGAACTTTCCTATCTTGTGCTTGTTATTCTGCCGCCTTCAGTTTGCTCTCTCATCATAGTGTGTGTTTCTCATGTCTGTATTAATTATCAGTTGCTAGGTAACAATGTACTGTAAACTTAGTGGCTTAGAACAAGACATGCTTGTTAGCAGTTGCTGTGAGTCAGGAACCTGGATGTGGCTTGCCTAGGCCTTCAGCTTTGGAGCCTCTCCCAAGGCTGCAATGAAGTTCAGTCTGGGCTGGGGTTTCATCTGAGGCTTGACAGCGGCAGGTTCCCCTTCCAAGCTCTTGTGGCTGTGGGCAGCAAACAGTTGAGGATTGTTGGACTAAGGGCCCTAGCTCCTTATAAGCTGCCACCTCAGTGCATGCTACATGGACTGCTTCATATGGCAACTTACTTCATCAGAACCAACGATGGAAGTATAAGCAGAGGGTCTGCTAGGAAGATGGAACTTACAGTCTTATGTCACGTTGTCACAGAAGTGATATCTGTTACCTTTGCCTTATTCTACTGGTTTGAAGCAAGTTGTGAGTCCTACCCAAACTCAAGAAGAGGCAATTCCCCAAGGGTATGAATACTAAGAGGCAGTGACAATGTAGGCATCTTAGAGTTTATCTGCGACACTGCCCAACTCTCTCCCAGGAACACCATGTTTTCTATAACCTCAGATTTGAGCACCCAATAGTTACTAAACTTAATAAGGGCTTATTTAATTGCAATAATAAAGGAGAAAAGTCAGGAGAGAAATGGAAGGGGGAACATCTTTGATCTGTTTTTTTTTT
>CAUYRT010017930.1:0-17270 GCA_963574885.1 Lepilemur ruficaudatus
TTGAGACAAGAGTCTCACTGTGTTGTCCGGGCTAGAGTGCCATGGCATCAGCCTAGCTCACAGCAACCTCAAACTCCTGGGCTCAGGTGATCCTCCTGCCTCAGGCTCCCAAGTAGCTGGGACTACAGGCATGTGCCGCCATGCCTGGCTAGTTTTTTCTACGTATTTTTAGTTGGCTGATGAATTTCTTTCTATTTTTACTAGAGATGGGGTCTCGCTCTGGCTCAGGCTGGTTTCGAACTCCTGACCTTGAGCGATCCACCCGCCTCGACCTCCCAGAGTGCTAGGATTACAGGCGTGAGCCACCTCGCCCGACCTTGTCCTTGATTCTTTAGCTGTCTCTTCCTTTCCCATTAAAAGTGTTGACTTCAGCTCGAAGCTGACCCCAGGTTGTGGGTCTTTGGTCTCAGTTCTTCTTGGGCTGCTTTAGCTTCCTTATAACATACTGGCTGGGTTCTAAGAAAACCGAAGGAATCTTGGTCACCTTTTTTCAGCTATTTTTCTTTTGGTATCACCTTTATGACCTAGCCTAGGAAGTCTCTTAGCCAGAGTCAGAAGTTCATTCAGATTTGGGGGGGGGGACAAGTGCATACTCCACCTCTTGATAGGAGAGTATCACAGTCACATTGGAAGAAGAGCATATTGAACATTTAAGTAATTCAATGTTAGCTTCTCTGTCTAGTAAAATCAGTTTAGGAAAAAAATAAGCCCAAGCCTTAAATAAAAGTCCAAAATTGGGGAGCAGATAACTTTTACACCAGTTTAGTTTGTTTAAGGATTCACTTGGGGAGTATTACCCAAATTCTTAAAACTCTTCAAGTTTCTTTATGTCTTAATTTCTTTTAATTTGGCTGTATCAGTTTTCATTCCTTTGCTTATCCCTCATGTTCTAGCAACCAGCTACTCCTCTTCCAACACTCTCCAGCCCCTTGTACTGCTTCAGCAAATGTCTCAAGTTTTATTAAAGGGCCAGCGTACTGAAGCATAATGAGGTTGTTCTCTTTGTGGGATCTTAATATTTACAGTGATTATAAATGAGGGAATTTTGGAGTAAGGAATAAGGAAGGTGTTTATCATGTTCCTTGCATTTTTCTCCCTCTTTTGTATGTGCTGTTTTATGTAGCATTTATATCAGAGTGCAGGTTGAGTTTATTAACCCCTTGTTTCCTCAGATCTTGACTTGAGATTGCCTACTTCTTTCTAGAGAAGAAGAAAAAGTTAGGCACTAAGAACCCTTGAGGTGCTTCCTGTGTTAATTAAAGGGAGACTTGAAGTTGTGGACAGCTCAGCAGCAGTCACCACCATTCCCATTCCAGTGGCATTCGAACTGTTTTCCTACAGTGTGATTGAAGCCAGACAGTCTGGCTGAGAAGTTAGAGTGATTCAATGCCAGGACTCAGTAAAGGGTGGTCAGCAGATTCTAGTGTTGGTGCTGCAACTCTAGGACAAGGTAAGGATGGAAATTTAGCGTAAGCATCTCGAAACCTTTACAGCAATTTGACAGTCATTTTATGTTTATTGACTCAAGTGATAGAAATTTTGTATTTGGCTTTTATATGTCTTTTGTTTTTTTAACTTTATTTTTCTAGAAGTTCCTTTCCATTGTATTTTTACAAAAGTATTGGTCTGTGGCAGGTTGGAAATTAAAACACTCATCCTTCATCACAGATAGTTTGAGGAGTACTGATCTAACCCATGTAAAAACAGTTTTAGGTTTTAAAATCTTTTTATTTCCTCTTCTCTGATAACTTTTGAAAAAGATAATCTGTGGTGTACAAAAATAGCCGATCCCTGTGAATGGTTAATCTTGAGAAGTTCTAAAAACTGTAATTGGCTGCAGATACAGAAGGACTATGGTGACAAATAGAGCCCTGTGAAAGACTACCATTCTGTGATCAGAAGGGTAAAAGGCTTTTTTCATTTAGAGACACACCACAGAGAATTGGCAGTCCCAGTTGTTCAACTTTAGCCATGGGCCAGAAACGAATACAGAACCACACAAACAACACAGAGAAGTCTGTTAATTGGTTGAAACAGAATAGTCAATGTAGCAGAAAGCAACTCTTGGGACTTCTCATTCATAGTTGAGGCCATTCCTACAACTGACTATCCCATGGTGACTGCCCAAAGAGGTGACCCAGATGCCAGGATCTCAGCATTCTCAAGATCAACAGAAAGACAAACTTGAAGACATATGAATGCCGCCAACAGGGGACCTGTGTCGTTGTTAATAAAAACAGGCACAGAACTACCTGGAGGGAGTTGAGGAAGGCTTCATATGTTGACTGTTTTAGAATTGATAGCACAAATAGGATAAAGCAGCTAAAGAATTAAACTAAAACAATCACATTCTATCATGGAAAACTTCACTCTGGTAACTTTGTAACAAGGGTTTATCTTTTAAAAAATGTTTGGCTTACTTTTTGAGGACATATAAAGGATTTCACTATTGATTTTTGGGCCACAGAGGTATATTTGGATTGTATCATATTTTGGTTTAACTTCTTCCTGATGTGCTCAATATTATAATAGTATGTTTTCATTGGTAGTATATCTTCTGACCACCGTTGAGATGCAATGTTTTTTTTGTTTTTTTCCTGGGAAGCAGTTGATACTATGCTTTATTCAATTGTCTTCACTGTCCAATTTGGGGTACAAAAGAAATAGCTAAAATAATAAGAAATAGTTGAATTCGTTTGATCGAACAACCTTGCTAATTTTTTTTTTTTTTTTTTTTGAGACACTGTCTTGATCTGTTGTGCAGGCCAGGGTGCAGTGATGCAGTCAGAGCTCACTGCAACCTCCAGTTCCCAGGCTCAAACAATCCTCCAGGCTTACTCCCCCGAGTGGCTGGGACTATAGGAGTGTACCACCCATCACACCTGGATAATTTTTTTTTATTTGTTTGTAGGGACAGAGTCTTGAACTCCTGATCCTCCCGCCTCAGCCTCCTAAAGTGCTAGAATTACAGGTGTGAGTCACCACACCTGTCCACTAAATTCTTTTTTTTTTTTTTTTTGAGACAGAGTCTCACTCTGTTGTCCGGGCTAGAGTGCCGTGGCGTCAGCCTCGCTCACAGCAACCTCAAACTCCTGGGCCCAAGGAATCCTTCTGCCTCAGCCTCTCCAGTTGCTGGGACTGCAGGCATGCGCCACCATGCCCGGCTAATTTTTTCTATATATTTTTAGTTGGCCAATTAATTTCTCTGTATTTTTTTAGTAGAGACGGGGTCTCGCTCTTGCTCAGGCTGGTTTGGAACTCCTGACCTTGAGCAATCCGCCTGCCTCGGCCTCTCAGAGTGCTAGGATTACAGGCATGAGCCACCATGCCTGGCCTAAATTCATTTTTTAATTCAGATAGTTTATCCATAGATTCTTTTAGATTTTCTTTATGTATAATCTGTGCAAAATGGCAGTTTTACATATATAGCCTGTAAATAATAGTTTTATTTTTCTTTCCCAATCCTTATGTCTTATTTCCTTTATTATTATTATTATTTTTGCCGATGGCACTTGGCAGTGACTTCCAGCACAGTGTCCTACAGAAGTGGTAATGGTGGGCATCCATGTCTTATTTCTTGTCTTTGGAGGGGAAGGTTTTTACCACTGGTGTTTAGGTTCCATGTAGATAACTCTTCATCAGATTAAGGAAATCTCTTCCTATTTCTAGTTTGCTAAGAGTTTTTATCATGAATGGTTGGTAAACTTAATCAGAGATATATATATATATATTTTGCATGTATTGAGATAACTTTGGCTTTTCTCCTTTCTGAAAATGTTAATTACACTGATTGGTTTTTTAATGTATAGCTACCTTTGCATTCCTAGAATAAACTCCTTTTGGTCGTGACATATTATTCTTCTTAAATATTGCTAAATTCGCTAAAAATTTGGTAGGATTTTTGTGTCTGTATTTAGAAGAAAGAATGACTTGTATCCTTTCTTGTATTGTCCTTATAAGATTTTGATATCATTACAGAGTGTCCCAAAAGTCTCCATACAAAGGAAAAATGTTGTAATGAATATATTGTAAATAAAGGTACATTTAGCTACAATTTCTCATTTTCCCTATGTATGGTGACTTTTGGTACACTCTGTATTTTATTGGTCTCATAAAACAAGTTGGGAGATGTTTCATATTCTCTGGAAGAATTTCTATAAGATTAATGTCATTTCTCCCTTTATTGGAAGAATTCAAAAATAATTCCTTTGTGGGAAGAACTTTAATTATAGATTGAGTATTTTTAATGTCATATAACAGGTCTATATCAATTTTATATTTGTTTCAGTTTTGCTAAGTTGTGTTTTGCAAGAAATTGTGCTTATCTAAATTTTCAAAATCACTAGCATGAAATTATTCATAATCTCTTACTGTATGAAGCCTCATCTCTTATTATCACATTACTGTTCTTTATTCTTGATATTGTTAGATTCTTTTGCCTCTTTTTATCCTTGACCAGTCTTACTAGAATCATACTAATTTTATTCTTTCAGAAAAAAATAACTTGATTTTGTTCAGCTTCTAAGTTGTCCTGTTAGGTATGCATACTTAGATGATTGATTTTCAATCTTCATTTCTAATACACACTTTTAAATGTATAGATTTTAATGTAAGCACAGTTCTACCTACATTCATAGCTTTGTCATTTCTTTTCACTGTTACCTTTCAATTCAAAATGCTTTCAGTTCCTTTTTGAGCGATGGGTTACTTGAAATACATTGCTTCATTTTCAGACAATGGAGGATTTTTTAGTGATTTTATAATTGTTTAGCTTAATGCTAGACACAGAATATACTCTGAATAATTTTAGTTCTTTGATATTTATTGAATCTTGCTCTTTAACTCAGCATATGACCAATATTAGAAAATAGTTCATGTGTACTTGCAACGGTTATGTGTTACCCTATTAGGTATAGTGTCAATTTTTATTAATATGTTACTTAAATTGAGTTTTTTAATTATGCTGTTCAGATCTTCTATGTGGTACCAAAAGTTAAGTATACTCAGAAGTGTCATCCCATACTACACCCCACATTCCTGCCCCTTCCATCTTGGTCCTACCTCCCCCATGTGTAAACAGATTCAGTGGTCTCCCATTTCTACTTTGTGGGGTTATTTTGCACATATGAGCAGATAAATTTATATTTTCTTATTTCTCCCTTTATTTTATACAAAGGATATACTGTGGCTATCCTTTGTACTTTGGGTTTTGAACTTAACAGTATGTTCTGGAAATCAAACTTAACTATAGAGATCTTGTATTTTACTTGTATTTTTCTCCCAACAGATTCATAGTATGGGAATGTACCATAGTTTATTCAGTTACTCTGCCATATATGTGCATTTTAGGTGTTTCCCAGTACTTTGCAAGGCTGTAGTGAATAACCTTTTACACATGTATTTTCATGTTGTAAATAATGTCTTAGCTCAGGTTGCTTTAACAAAATATATAAACTAGGTGGCTTATAAACAATAGAAACTTCTCACAGTTCTTGGAGGATGGAAGTCCTAGATCAGGGTGCCAGCATGATTGAGATCTGGTGAGGGCTCTCTTCTAGGTTGCAGACTGCTCACTTATATCCTCCAGCATATCACTGGAGAGCAGAGAGGAAGTCAGCTCACTTGTGACTCATATAAGAGCACTAATCCTGTTCATAAGGGTCATAATTCCTTATGACCTTATCTAATCCTAATTACCTCCCAAAGACACCCCTCCCCACCTTGTGATACTGTAACATTGGGGAGAGGGTGTCAACATGTGAATTTTGGGAGGACACAAATGTTGGGTTCATATAACAGCATATTTTCAGCATAAATTCCTAGAAGCGGCATTGCTGGATCAGTAGGTAAAGGCATAGGTAGTTTTGTTAGGTGTTGCCAAATTCCCCTTCATAAAGATTATACCAATTTGCATTCCCACCAGCAATGTATGAGAGTGCCCCTTTCCTCACACCCTTGTCAACAGACAGAGTACTGCTATTTGTCTTTTAAAATACCATTTGACAGTTTATATGTTTACATTTTTATTGAGGTAAAATTCCCATAATATAACATTCACCATTTTAACTACTTCAAAGTGTACAATTGAGTATTTTTTTTAGTATATTCCACAATGTTGTATAACCATCACCGCTGTCTAATTCCAGAACATTTCCATCATCCCCAACAGAAACTCCTTACTTGTTAGCAGTTATTCCCAACTCTACCCTTCTACTTTATGTGTCTATTGGTTTGCATATTCTAGACATTTCATGTAAGGAGAATCATACCATTTGTGGTCTTTTATGTCTGTCGTCTTTGACTTAGTGCAATGTTTTTGAGGTTTATTCATGTTGTAGCATGTGTCAGTACTTCCCTTTTTTGCAGAACAATATTTCATTGTTAGGTATACTACATTTTGTTTATCCATTCACCCATAGATGGACATTTGGATTTATTTTCACTTTTTTACTATTATGAATAATGCTGCTGTGAACATTCACATGCAAGTTTTTATTTGGGTGTATATTTTTAGTTCTCTTGGACATATACCTAGGAGTGGAATTGTTGGGTCATATGGTAACTCTCTGTTTAAACCTCTTGAGGAACTGCCAAATCTTTTCCATAGCTGTGGCACCATTTCACATTCCTACCAGCGATGTAGCAGGGTTCCAATTTCTCTACATCCTTGCCAGTACTTTATTTTTTTAATGGATTGTCTGTTCATATCTTTTGCCCATTTTTCTGTCACTTCCCCCCTCATTTTAAAAGAGTTTTTGTATATATTAAGGGTATTAGCTTTTTTCTGTGAGACACAGTACATGTATTTTTCTCTTCTGTTTTGTTGTGTTTTGACTTGGTTTATGGTTTTTTTTTCTTTTTTGCTATGCTGCCATACCTGTTCATCTTTTTTTGCCAGATAGAAGATATTGTGGTTGAAAAAATATTATTTGTGCTTTGATGCCATTTTTCTCTACAGAGGGTTGACCCTTTGCTGGGCAGGTTGGATGAAGCCTGGTCACTAAATCCCATCCGTGATGGATCTGAGCAGAAACTGCTCCAGGTTTACAAGGCTCCCTCTCTGCTTCTGCAATCACGTGTTCTAGCTGTGAGCCTTGCAATGTCCTGAGAATTCCTGGTGTATCCTAAAGTTCAATTCCTGTTTGCTAAGCCCTCTCTACCTTTCACTATGCTTTCAGAGACTCCCTCTTACTTCAGGTTCAGAATTCAGTAACTGTCTAAGGAGACAAGAAACAGAGTGTTTAACTCAGTCTCTACCCTTCTCACTGGAATCCTGGGCCCCTCATGGTCATGATTTGGCCTCTCACTGCCAAAAGCTCTGCTGGTTTCTCCCTAATGAGTAGCTTTTTCTTGACTCTTTAGGCTCTTGAGGGCCCAATGTTGGCAAACACCTTGTGGGAAAAGGCAGCTGTTAAGTATTATTTCCTGCTTCCATCTGTGTCACTCATATGTCTCTGTCTTAAGCCCTTCAAACATTGTTTGGGTTTTTAAAAAAATTTTATTCTGTTTTGAGGCCAGGAGTTGGAGACCAGCCTGGGCAAGAGCAAGACCTCTACAAAAAATAGAAAAATCAGCTAGGCATTGTAGTACGCACCTGTAGTCCTAGCTCCTCGGGAGGCTGAGGCAGGAGGATTGCTTTAGCCCAGGAATTTGAGGTTGCAGTAAGCTATGATGATGCCACTCTACGCTAGCCCAAGTGACAGAGTGAGACCTTGTCTCATAAATCAATCAATCAATCAATCAATCAATCTGGGTTTCCTAACTTTTCTTAGTGGGAGTTATAGTCTTACCCAAGCTATTCCTTCATACTGCAATGGAGGTCCTCAGTTGCACTTTTAAAAATTTAACTGTTTATGCTTTTTTGATTTATTTTCAGTTCTGTATCTGTTTCTCCTGTTAAACAGTGACTTGACTAAGCAGGAAGACTTTGTTTTAAATTATAATGTTTTTAATCACCAGTGCCTAGTATATGTTATGACTACTCATTGAATTTTTCTTGCATGCAAAAAGAACTTTTCTTTTAGGTAAAAGTTTTCAAAAGTAAGCAACAGATGAGCAAATTTGGCTTTGCTATGAGATTTTCCCACAAATATAAAGGCTGTGGTAAGAAAACAGGTGGGGGTGTTAAGTTACATTGTTTATAAACAACACTGAATTTTTGACATAGCTGAAATAGAAGTCCTAGCCTTTTAATAATTTGTTTAACAAATATTTATTCTACTATAAATCAAGTTCTGCTCTGGATGTGGGGGACACAGTGATTGTTTCGGTAGATTAGATCTATATTCTCCTTAAGCTCTTTCTGCATATAACATATCATGAAGAGAGAATATAGAACAGTGTTAAATGTAAATATCAACATATCACATTGTAATTGGTATATTTCAAATATTGTACACTGAAAATTATTTTTTTGTTTTAACAGAATATGACAGATACCTAGCATCTAGCAAAATAATGGCAGCTGCTTACCTTGACCCAAACTTGAATCACACACCAAATTCAAGTACTAAGACTCACGTGGGTACTGGCATGGAACGTTCCCCTGGTGCAATGGAGCGAGTATTAAAGGTCTTTCATTATTTTGAAAGCAATAGTGAGCCAACCACGTGGGCCAGTATTATCAGGCATGGAGATGCTACTGATGTCAGGGTAAGTACATTTTCCCGTGAGACATCTTTAGTGTATAAGATTTATTTGGTTAATGTGTGACCAGAGTTCTAATTGCTGTAAAATTTCTTAGGAAAATAACAACTGAATCATATTTTAGTAATACAATGCCATTGACTTTTTCTTCTCTCCTAATTATTTTTTAAACTCTTGCAAGATTATAAGGAAACAAAGCAATTAAAATAGCCTCTAATACTTATGAAATAATAACATAATTTTCTATGAAGTATAATTTTAGAGGTATTTGAATAACTCCAGATAGAATAACTTCTTTAAAAACTGCTGAATGTATGCTATATACAAGATACTAGGTTCTGGGCATGTAAAAGGTCCCTGTAAGATCCTTGGTCTCACAGGTTTGGGCCTATAGGGAAAGAAACATTCATGGTCTTAATTACAGTATAGTGCAGAAAGTGCCTCACTGGAGGTTGTACCAGGAATCATGGAAGCCTGGAAGAATAACACCTGACTTGTAGGAGTTAGCTCTGGAAAGGATTTCCTTTTGGATTTTGGAGGGGGAGTAAGAGTTAGTGATACAGAATTGTGGGAGAAGAGTGTGCGAGAAGGTAGCATTGTGATTTCAGAAACCTGAGTTCCGTATTTAAATATTCAGGAAGTGTTTACTCTGATGAAGTGTTAAAGAAACACTTCCTTGCTACCCTCCTTCACTTTATGTTCATCTTAACAGAGAAGCATCCAGTGACTAGGAAGTTTAGTTACGTCTTTTTTTTCTTTTTATAGTAATGAAGTTAATTCGTTTGTTACTCTTTAACTTATTTGCCTTTAATATTTTTTAGCAAAGTGATTAGTAGAATTTAGATTTAAGGCTAAAATCTTGCATATGAATTATATATAATTTTTTGTTACCTCTATAAAATTATAACATTAACAAACTGTTTAAATGGATTAATTACTAAAAGGAGAATCATTAAGGGTGGAAATATGTGTTAGTATCTATTCATGTACAAAGTGAACAATGATTGCTTCTTTTTACAAATTTTTAATGAAGCTTGTTGGCTTTTTCTAGCTATTTCTAGTTCTGTGTTTTATATTTAACCTTACAGACACAATCATTTGGTAGAAAGACGTGCAATTAGTGTCTTACCATAATATTAATCAGATAATTCATGATGGAAAGAAACCTTACAGATGTAACTTTACGGGAAGGCTCTTAGTGTATGTTGTAGTCTTTGTAAATTTCAGATACAATGAAGGAGGAAACTCTTTAAACCATTGCATCAGCCTTAATAAACTTCAGAGCATCCATACAGGAGGGAAACCTTTCAAAGATTATGAATTTGACAAGACGTTTAGCAAATGTTCAAGGCTTATTATATCAGAAAATTCACCTAGGAAAGACTTTGTAACAGATGTTCCATAGCTTTAGTAACATACTTTCCAGATGTTAGAGCAGTACTACTACAGAGAGAGCCAGTGGCCACTGCAGGCACTTAGCCTTTAGCCAATGTTAAAAACTTACTAGACATCAAAACATTCATGTTGTGAAATAAAATTTATATCAGATACAAATGCATAAGTTAGGAGAACACATTTATCAAACTTTTGTGAAGATCAGTATTAGCAAATCTATGTGGGCAAAAAGCAAGGTGTTTTATTTCATTGTGATTGGTGAATGTTTGAAATTTAATTACCTGTATCGGTTGATAATTTTCAACTTGAGACAGAAAAATCACAGCTGGCCCACCATAGGCCTTTCCTAGGATAGCATGAGACCCACATAATACTGGGTCATGCTCTGTGGAAAGTAATTATCAGAAAGACTGCTTAGGTCAGAAGAAGCAAAACCTTTGAGGAGTTTAAAGATTTATTTTCACCAGGAAATTATGTGGATTCTTACAGTATTTCATTATAAAGTCTTTTTCTCATACTTCAATTAGTAAATATTGTTCCTTTTACATATATGTGCTAAATATACATTAATTAGTTTAAATATTTGCTTGCCAAAAGGATTCACAGGACTTCATATATAGGCGAAGTATCTAATACAGCAACAGCAGTAAAATGATACTCATTTAAGAGACCTAGAAATCTCAGGTGAAAAATCTCACGTTCTTATCCTTGGACATGTGTTTTCTCCAAATTACAACCCATCACTGGCTTATATGTAAAGCATCTCTGTATGAGGAATCCTAATGCCTCTTTTTGGTGGAGAGCTGTAAGATGGTCAGATAAGCACTTTCCATCTACATAACCAACCTCAACCTGTGTAACTGCCCAGTCTCCAGCAAAATCAAGGTACAAGTCGTAAATCCAATTGTGATTGCTAAAAACAATGCTTGCAGACTGGTATGTTCTACCCCTAAACAGTTCAGGGACCTGTGGTTGCAAACATCACTTACCTTGGCCATAGCTTTGGCCAAGTGTCAGTACCATGTTCTGGGCAGCTCTGGAGATAAGTATGGGTCAATCCAGAACAGCTGAGATTAACCTGTACAATATTGAATAAGATTGATAATCTAGAGACATTGTAGTATACTTCTGAATAATAATGACAAAGTGAAAATTCCAAATTCTACCAGAGAAATCCCCTACCTATGAGAAAAAATGACATTTATACCAGACTATTCATTAGTGTTGCTAGATGCAAGAAAACATTGGAACGGTATCTTATTAGGCCGTTAAATATGAAATTCCGATTTCTAATAAAAAGTTTAGTTTATTATCTCAAACAAGCATACAGTTAATCAAAGTGCGCCTAAACTATTGACAATTTCGCCATCTTAATGGTAGCTTGTTTATGATGGCAGCTAAGAAGCCTGGAGAGTGAGTGACAATGAAATCTCAAAAAGCATTTTCCACAGCTTGTTGAGAATTGAATATTTTTCCTTGCAAGAAGTGGTCCAGAGCGTGGAAAAAGTGGTAGTCAGTTGGTGCAAGGTCTGGTGAATATGGTGGATAAAAGAGAATTTTTAAGTCTAGCTTCTGTAGTTTGAGCAGCGTCGTTTGTGTGACATGTGGTTGAGATTTGTCTTGCAAGAGGATTGGCCTGTTTCTCTTGACCAGTCTAGGCTGCGTAATTGCAAGCATCCTCATCATTTCATCCAACTGGTTGCAGTAGACATCCGCTGTAATCGGTTGACCAGGTTTCATGAAGCTGTAGTGGATAATACCAGCGCTGGACCACCAAACAGACACCATTAGGTTTCTTTTTTTTAAATGAATATTCGATTTTGGACTGTGTTTTGGCACTTCATCTTTATCCATCCATTGTGCTGAACACTTGTGATGGTCAAACAGAATCCTTTTTTATCAAACATACCGATACTGTGTGGAAAGGTTCACTTTTATGTCATGACAGCAAAGAAAGGCAAGCTTCAAGATGATTTCTCTTCTGACACTCATGTAATTCATGTGGAACCCATCTATCCAGCTTCTTTACCGTGATGATTCGTTTCAAATAGTTCAATGTTGTTGGAATAGTAATGTCAAACTTGGCTGCTAATTCCCGCGTAGGTTGAGATGGACTTGCTTCCACTACAGTTTTCAGCTCACCGTTATCCACCTTGGTCTCAGGTCACCCACATGGCTCATTTTCAAGATTAAAATCACCAGAATGGAACTTCTTAAACCATTGATGTGTACTGTGCATTCATTAGCCACATGCTTCCCAAATACTTCATTGATATTTTGAGCTGTCTGCACTGCATTGGTTCCACGACAGAGCTCATATTTGAAAATAACATGAATTTTTGACTTATCCGTGGTTTCCAAAAAATTGCTCTAAAAAAAATTTGAAAGATAGTCTCAAGCCAAACTGTGCATTTGAAAGACTGAGGATGTACCTTCACAATAAAAATAAAACAAATAGTGTCAAAGTCAAATGTCAGAGATATCAGCTGTCAAACTTAGTACTTAAAGAAATCTGACATTTCATACTTAATAACCTAATAGAAGAGTTCAGGGAAAATAACTTTTACCTCAGTAGTCTATATCTGATAAATTATCAATCTAGGTAATATGGAATGAAGGTATCTGCAGAGAAATAGTGATACAGAAAGTTAACACCATAGGCTCTTCTTCAAAAAACAGTTAGATGACATATTGGTATATGGAAGACAGTGAACCCAGAAGGAAATACTGTAGCAGGATGCAAGAGTCAGTGTTCCGTCATCATTCTGGATACCTTGTGTATGATTTTCCTTTTGCCTCTCTTACATCTTTATAGTCTCTTAAAGCTACAAACATGATTTAATCCAACTGTCTGCCATTCCCTACCTGTCCCCATGCTCTGATTGGTCTCATCCAAGATTTAAAACCTTAGAGCTGCCTAGCTGTCATGCTGTATTTCCCTGTCCTGTTCTCCTAGACAACCACCTAACACTTTCTTTAACCGGACATGCCTCAGGCTTTCCACAAGCTCCTATGCCTTCCCCTTCCCTAGCACCTCTACCTTACTTCTCTGTCCTTAGACTTCTTGCTACAAAAGAACCATCCAGTTCTTCAGTCTAAGGGTTACCCCAACTTTTAGTCACTTAGATCCTTTGGAATCATTTACTCCTCTTTTGCTTGTACCCCATATCTAATACATGGGGTAATTTTGTCCACATTATCTTTGGAATATATCTGGAACCCACCCATTTCATATGACCTCCACTGCTTTCCCTCTCTTTGAGTCCCTTTCTAGTAGCCGCATTGAAATTGTTGTCACATATATTATCACTTGGTCTACCTGACATCCCCTTGCCCTGCTTCCTCCCCTCATTCAGCCAAAATGATCCTGATGAGGTGAAAGCCAGAGCATTTTACTCTTCCACGCAGAACTTGGTCTCAGTTAGAGTCAATATGCAAGTCCTTCAAGAGTCACACCCATCTCTTCGCCCCATCATGCCCTATGACCTTCTGTCCTACTGGTCACTCACTTTTTCTTCCTATTTCCCTAATATGCCAAACATCTAAACAGTAATTTGCTCAAAATCCCCAAATTAATTTGCTCAATCCTCCCCCAAATGAGGAGCTCCCCGTTGCTCTCAGAATAAAAGCCAGATTCCTTCTGTGGCCTCCAAGGACCTGCAGGATCTGGCTCCTTCTTGCCTGTTCTCATCCTGTTTCCTGCTACTGCTCTCACTCACTTTGCCTCTAAGGTTCTCAGTCTGAGAATGCTCCCTTATCTCCCACTACTTCTGTTTTCCCATCACCCAGTTTTGCTGTATTTTCTTAAGATTGTTTATCATTATTAAGATTGTCTTGTTTCTTGATTTGTTTGCTTGTTATTACCTGTTTTCTTCCACCTCTGGGTAATCTCTGTCACAGCAGGGACCTTTCTGCTTCACAGTATAGTCACCAGCATCTTCAACAGTGCCTAGCAGGCACACTGCATGTACTCATTAGATAATTTTTGAATGACCACATGATATGCTAGATGAAATGAAGTATTCCTAACAGAAATATAAATCAGGAAAATTGGTTGTAGATGTAGAAAGCCTAAATAGACAAATAACTCCAATAGACATTGAACTAATAGTCAAAAATTATGCCTATACATAACCATACCCCACTTGATTATTGTTTCTGTCAAACCTTCATTCCTAGCATGTTTTTAAAAAAGAAATTACAAGGCCTAAAACAAGTAGATAATGCTGCTGAAGATTACATTGCAGCTGAGTTATTGGACAATGTTCTTGTCCCATTCAAAACACCTTAAAATTTTACTGATTGGTACACTGAACTTTTCTAAGTATATAACACACACTCAGGTTTCAGTACTCTTCATGAGCCACTAGAGAATGGTTGGCAATCTGAACCTGTAATAGTAAATAAAATGGATTCAGTTCATATAGTTGGCTAAAAGGTAGGTGTGTTTGGTTAGATTAATACTAATTATTGTTACCAAGCTGGTAGCAGGAAGAATAGCAGTGAACATTATGATCGATTTAAAATCAACCTTCTAACGGGAGTAGGAAAACGCACAAGCAGTTTGGGATTCTGAGTTTGTAGAAGTTACGAGTTTTGTGAGCAGAGCTGTCCTGTGCTAAAAATGACTGGTAGCTGCAGGGAAAGGAATTCCTTCAGGCAGTTTCCCTGAGTTCAGTCTGCAGGACTTTCCAGAACAGTCCCATGGTCTCTAGTGTTCATTGTTAGTTGTTGTCAGTTGACCCTTTGTGTGTAAGAAATGTAAGCTATCTCTGATAGAGGAGCAGGTGATGTACATTGAAAAGCTTGAACACAGATTGTTAGGGATTCAAATAATTTTGGTTCTTGAAAAGACTATGAAGTTTAGAAGGTTAAACTATTCTTTTGCTGGATGTAGAGTATCGTCTAGGAAGAAAGCTAAAAAGAGTAAACCTTAAGAAAAAAAGAATAAAAGCTGTGTTAAGAAGAACATGTAATAGTAGAGCATGAGAAAGAAGAATTCTTGATCACAAGATTCTTAAACATGGTGATGGTGGTAGGCACCTAAAGATGTCTACATCCTAATCCCCAAAACCTGTACAGGTGTCCACTTAACATGGCCAAAGGGACTTCGCAGATGTGATTAAAGTTAAGGACCTTGAGGTGGGGAGATCATGAGTCCATAATAGTAGCGAGCCTTTCCTGGTTGTGGTCCGGGGGAGGTGACTACAGAAGGGTCAAATGGTGGACTGCTGGCTCTGAAGATGGAGGAAGAGGACTCTGAGCTAAGGAATGCAGGTGCTCTTCTGGAAGTTGAAAAGGGTATGCCTAGAGCCTCCAGAAAGCAGCACAGCCCTGCTGACACCTTGATTTTAGTCCATTGAGACCCATTTCAGATCTGCAAACCTGAAAGATGATACATTTGTTGTGTTTTAAGCCTCTAAGTTTGTGGTGATCTGTTATAGCGGCAACAGGGAACTAATACAGTGACCATGGACCATCCAGAGACAAAAGTGCATTCTTGGTTATGGAGGACTTTTAGCAGGACTCCTAGTCTACTACTGAACTAAGAGGAGGAAGAAATGTGTGAAGAATAGGATTTGAATTTTTGGATCTTTTTTTCATTTTATTTTTTCTGATAACTCAGTGATGATAGGCTCCTAGCAATATAGGTTATGCTCAGAGAAGAATGGTAGAAACTCATTGGTTTTCCAACTGTGAAGAGTATCTGAAAAAGAAACACATTGAGAAAAAGATACTGCACACTGTAGAAGGATCAGTACTGATGAATATACTTGGTAATTCTTAGGAGGAAATAAGGAGATGAACGATGTTAATAATATGTGTTGCAGCCGGGCATGGTGGCTCACACCTGTAATCCTAGCACTCTGGGAGGCCAAGGCAGGAGGATCGCTCAAGGTCAGAAGTTCGAAACCAGCCTGAGCAAGAGCAAGACCTTGTCTCTACTAAAAAATAGAAAGAAATTAATTGGCTAACTAAAAATACATAGAAAAAATTAGCCGGGCACAGTGGCACATGCCTGTACTCCCAGCTACTCGAGAGGCTGAGGCAGAAGGATTGCTTGAGCCCAGGAGTTGGAGGTTGCTGTGAGCTAGGCTGATGCCACAGCGCTCTATCTAGCCCGGGCAACAGAGTGAGACTCTTTCTCAAAACAAACAAACAAATAAAAAAAAAAAAATGTGTTGCTTCAGATATCTCTTGTAGTAATCTGAAAATTGTGAGAAGGTAGCTAAAAATATCAAATACCTCTTTTGTCTCCCCCTCCTCCACCTTTCCCACAGACCAGTTAATGCTCATTTGTACATCTTCATTACTGTGTCTTTCTCCTATGAGACTCTAAGACTTTGGGGCTAAAGATTAGGTCGTATCCATCATTGTGTCACTAATATCATGTATGCGGTGGCCACATTAGATATTCAGTGAATGAATGAACATTCATGAAAGAATGAACATGAAGGAAAGGGTCACATGACCTATTTCTAACACTGGTAAAGATCATTTTGGTTCAAAGTACTATCTGAAAGATAAGTGACCATATTGAACCAAGCAAAATCATAAAATAAAAACTTCTATAAATGAACAAAATTGCAGCCTCATCTCACTAGGAAATTGGAAAATTGGGAATGTAAATTATCATAACAACAATGAAATGCCTGGGGTTTGGAGGGGAGCATCAAATTGATAATCATTTTAAGATTAGTTTTATTCATTATTAATGTGGAAGGACATTAACATCATGTGTCAAGTGTAATTGGTATAGTTTTTGTTGCATTTATCAAAATATTTCAGTTAAGTAGACATTGACCCAGCATGTCTATTTCTGTGCAATGCTCATACGTATGTATGATGACAGCTAGAAGGAAGTTCTAAGCAGTATTGTTTGCATTTGCGCTTTCCTTTCTCCCCCAAAACAAGAAAGTAACTCTCTGTTGGTGGTAAAATGACTATGTACATTTATTGCTATGTTCCTGATAAAATATAAGCATGATGTGAACATCGGCTTCTTTTATTTTCAATCTTAAAAAGAATTATTCTGGCCGGGCATGGTGGCTCACGCCTGTAATCCTAGCACTCTGGGAGGCCGAGGGGGGCGGATTGCTCAAGGTCAGGAGTTCGAGACCAACTTGAGCAAGAGCGAGACCCCGTCTCTACTAATAATAGAAAGAAATTAATTGGCAAACTAAATATATATAGAAAAAATTAGCCGGGCATGGTGGTGCATGCCTGTA